>PVJO010008228.1:0-76521 GCA_004026905.1 Hystrix cristata | reverse complement strand
GAGAACATACTCTTAAGTGAAATAAATCAGACACTCATGAGTGCACATCGAATTGTTTCTCTGATATGAGTACACATAAGGGTAAATAAAGTCAGAGAGATGTAATAGATATTATATAAAATGGAGATAACATTGAAAAAGGAGAACTAGAAAGTGGGAAGGGGGAAAGAAAGAAAGGGAAAAGGAAAGAAAGAGGAAAGGGAAAAATGGGAAAATATAAATAAACCTGCTGTAAATGGGGAAGGGGGGAGCAGAAGGGAGGGGTGGGGAAGAGGGAGGAAAACCAAGATGCATCATGTACAGGTACAAAATAACCAGGATGAATGTGAACATTATGTATACAATGTACCAATTCATGTTCTTGGTAAAATAAGTAAATAAATAAAAAAAAATAAAAATTCCACTGAAAGTGTAAAAAAAAAAAATTGGATTATGATCTATTTCATGCCTCAGAAAATGACATTCTGCTACTTTTAAGAAACAAAATTGACCCAAATATTTTTTTCGAGCTTCTTGACTTTACATTTAATTTTCTGTTGTTTTCTCCACAGCAGCAAAACTCTACACTCATTCTTTCTGAGACCTGTCTCCTGTGTCCCATTTCCCTCTTCTCTTTCTGGATTTCCTCTTTCCTGTATCCTGTCTGTTCCCGTCCACTCTCAGTGGGTGCTCTTAGTGTGGTGCTTTGTCCTAGAAATCATTCTAGCCCCACATACTTACCTTCTCTATAAGTTGAATGCTATAAATGCTCCTGCTCTTAGGCACAGACTTCCCAGTGTGCTGTGTAGCAAGAGTCTGCTGGGTCTATGTCGAGGGATTCTAGTTTGAGAGACATTCCATGCCCCATAGCTCTCACTGCCTTCTTGGTGTCTTTCTGCCTGATGATGTGATATCACTTGGGCCTCTGAAGGTCTTAATCGTTTGTCACTACACATTTTAGCATTTTGCAATGTCCAGGGCTACTTTGCCATCCAATATTTGCTGTAGATAGTCTCTGAGATTTTTTTTGTTTGTTGGTTTGTTTATTATTCTAGTCAACCTGTTAATTCCATGAAGAAATTCAAGATTTAAACTTGTTACCATTTTCCTAGCCTCCCTTATACCCCTTTCTCTTGTAATTCTCACCAGTAATCACCCCCTACATCTAACAGTGAAGTTTATTCTTATTTGACTTTCCCACCAATGTTTGGCTCCATTTTACTACTCTTCGTCCTCTGCATTCTTCCTTAATTTGGTTTCAGGACACCTCTCTCTTTTGGTTCTCCATCCATCCTATTTGTTGGTTCTGCATGTTCTTCTTCGGTGGTCTCACTTTTCTCCACTGTCTGCTTGAGAGAGCTGGCTGAAGACTGAATCGCGTCCTCCCAAATTCCCCAACTCACGTGCTGACAGCCTGCCCTCCCATGTGATATCTGGAGATGGCACCTTTGGGAGGCGGTTAGGTTTAGAAGTCACGAAGGTAGGTGCCTTAAAGCGGGATTGATGACTTATTTATTTTTTAAAGAAGAAAGGGAGCCTCTGCTAAGGGAGGACACAGCGAGAAGGTCATCCGTCATTCACAGTCAGGAAGAGAGCCCTGGACAGGAATATAATGGCAGGCAGCTCAATCTTGGATGTCTCAGCCTCCAAAACGGTAACAAATAAATTTCTGTTCTTTCAGCCACTCAGATTGTGGTATTTAATTATAGTAGCCTTTCTGAGAAATAGGGGAAAATCAAGGTGTGCTTTTCTTTCTCTTTCACACTACTCGGCATATTGCTTTTGACACCAGATGTGTGGGAAGGTTTCCCCGAACACTGAGAATCGATTCTCCAGCTGATGCCAGCGGTGTGTCCTCTCATTCAATTCCATTCTGACAATGTCTATTGGGTGATAGCACCAGACTCTGGAGACTAAGGGCTCAGTCCCACAGGATGCCCACTTACCTCAGATGCCAGTCACGAGAGAAGATTGGCTCACCTAGGGGCTGAGCTGTTGGCCACGCTGTGGGCCAGGACTTCCCACGGAAGCGGCCTGTGGATTCTTTGCTTTAGTGATATCTACTTAACTTCCTCCGTGTGTTTTCTTTGCTTAATAGCTCATTTCTTTTAAACACCTAATAATATTCTATTGTCTGAATGCACCATCAACCTACTGAAGGGTACCTTGGTTGTTTCCAAGTTTTTGCAAATATGAGTAAAGCTGCTATAAACATCCACGTGCATGATTTTGTGTGAAAAAAAGATTTTTTAAATCCTCTGAGTACTTATCACAAAATGCAATGGCTGGATCCGCTGTTAGGGGATATTTAGTTTTATAAGAAAGTGTACATTTCCAAAGTAACCATACTATTCTGCATTCCTATTTATGATGAATAGGAGTTTCTTTGGCTCTGACATCTCTCCATTTATTTAGTTTTTAAATTTCTTTCATCACCATTTGTAGTTTTTCTCACATAAAACTGTATAAATTTTGTTAGATTTGTACTTAAGTATTTTGGAGGCTGCTGGGTAAATGGTATTGTTTTTGACTTCAAATCCCACTTGCTCATCGCTAATATATGATAGCAACTGACTTTTATGTATTAATTTGCATTCTGTAATCTTGCTATCATTACTTATTACATCTAAGAGTTTGTTTTCTTTCCCTTTTGAGTTTTCTTCATAAACTGCAATGTCATCTGTGAATAAAGGCAGTTTAATTTCTTCTTTGGTAATCTGTACACATTTTATTTTATTAGTTTATAGTATTTCCAGTATGATGTTGAAAAGGAATAGAGAGGGGACATTCTTGGCATGTTTCTGATCTTAGAGGGAAATCTTCCAATTGCTGGTTACCGAGTATGATTTAGCTGTGGATTTGTGTAGATTTTCTTTACCAAGTTGAGAAAGCTCCCCTGTATTCTTAGTCATTTACAGTGAGTGGACGTTGAACTTTGTCAAGTACCTTTTCTGTGTATATTGATATAATCACAAGATTTTTCTTCTGTAGCCTGTTGAAACGGATTATATTGATATTTTAATGTGAGCAAATTTGTTTATGCACAATAAATTGCACTTAGTCATGGTTTATAGGATTTTTTATACCTTATTGGCAAGATTGATTTGTTAATATTTTATTAAGGATATTTGCGTCTATATTCATGAACTATTGGTCTATAGGTCACTCTCTCTCTCTCTGTCTGTCTCCTTGTCTAGTTTTGGTGGCAGGCCGATGTTGATGAGCGAGGAAGCATGCACTTTGTTTCTACCTTTTGAAGGAAACTATACAGAACTGGTAGCATTTCTTCCTTTAGTGTTTTGTAGAATTCACCAGAAAATCTGTTTGGGTCTGGTGCTGTTTTGAAGGTTTATTAATCACTGATTTAACTTTTATATAGATGCAAGGGCTGATTGAAAAATATGGTGTACGTTTAAATAAAAATATTTATTACAGTGAAAGACACATCACCATTAATCCTCCTCAAAAATCTTCCTGCTCTTTTTGGACACTGCCACTTCCTGAAGCAGCCCTGGAGTCCTCCCTCCTCAGTGTTTTTATTTGCACTGTTGTGACGGCCTCGATGTCCTGAATCAATCCAAAACGTTTACCTTTTGTGTTCATTTAACTTGAGGAAGAGCTGGAGGTCACAGGATGTCAGATCTGGTGAATAAGGTAGATGAGGACACATTGTGATGTTTTTATTTGAAAGAGATTGTCCTAAACATTTTGAATTGCTTCAGGATATTGAGGCAGCCATGACAGTGCAAGTAAAAATGCTCATGAGCAAGGCCTTCCGCAAAGTGGCCAGAATGATGAGATAAGTGTGCTCAAAGAGAGGGGGACATTTTGGTGGGGGTTGATGGTATATGTCCTTAACTCTAGTAGATTTTTTAAAAAATTTAAATATTCACCATAGTAAGTGACCATACCTCATAGTTATTTATGAAAGTCCACAGCACCAGATACCTTTTCGCTTTCTGATTAGAGTTCCTAATTCTAAAATAAGCAAGCATTGTCAACAGTACCTACCCATAGTACCTCACTAATTCTAAGAGGTTCTTTTTATCGTATGTCAACATCTCTGAAATCAAGAAGTACCTTAGGACAGTATCCTTTATTTCCTGAAATCTCATAATATTTTGGGAAGTGTGCATTGTAAATCAGACGTAATTCTAATTGATTTAACACTTTCACTGATGCTACATAATGCAATACCCTTAGCCTCATCTGGCTGGTGAAGAAGCTAAGATGTGGAAAGATTAACATGTTCCAGGGGCTGCAGGAGGGCTTGTGACCTAGAGCACTTGCCTAGCATGAGGGAGGCCTGGGTTTGATCAAAAGATGACACACAGACCAACAAACAAACATGATCATGGCCGCACACCTCATACATGGCACACATGAGATTTAACCTGGAGAGTCTGGCTCCAGAGCTTGTGTCCTTGACCGAAAAAAGACACGTGACTACTCATGGCTCCCAGGAAGGAAGGTGACTGGGATGCTTGAGACTTGAGCAGGCAGAACGCAGAGGTTCGGTGACAGCTGAGTGCATGACATTTTCATGGTGTCCTCCCCTGCTCACCAAGCCTCCTCCACACCTTCCAGAAGCGCCCTTTGATCCAGGGCCTTGCGCCATTTCCACAGTGCCAAATGCCATGTGAAGTTAGGGCAGCAAAGAAAGAGGTACAGATGCCAGAAGAGCTGGAAACTTCTGACTGTTTTCCTCTCTGAAGGCAACTTGACAAAGTACCAACTGACATCTAGATTATGCTACAAGTCGGACTTCTACAATTTTTCCTGCCATGCTTTTTGGTCCTGAAATTAGTGGAAATTTTATTTTTCACTTTGGGTGGAAACCAGGGAAGAAGAACGGAATTAGAGAAGGAGAGAATTGTTCTAAATATCTTGAGTTACTTTCCGAACTCTGTTTCACATAAGCACGTAAAGGAAAAGCCTCTGCAGATGTAGTTCTCATGATAAATCACTTTTTAATCAGTCATAATTTTGCATTAACTGCGGAATAAACGTCCTTTGTTTCATACTTAAACTGTCAGTGGCTAACACTGGGAGGGCAGACTAGTGCCTATCATCAGAGAGAGGAAAATCAATACCATTTTTAATTAAAGGCAGGCACAGCTGAGCTGAGAGGCAAGCACGTCTCCTTGTCAGACCGTCTCCCTTGAAATTCTTGCAGAAGTTCAGCATGGAAGTTGAGACACATCCAAATGCAGGGACAGAAGTGACAGGAGGCTCTGAGGGAGGACGCAAATGTCTGCTTCCTACTCGGCCTGTCCCCACGCAGTCATCAGGAGGCATGGAAAGGGGGTGTGGGTTTATGTGATCGAGATGATCTTTCATTTGCAGATTAAAAGAGAACTGAAGGACAGACAGACGTTCTTGTCATGTAGAGCTTATTATGCTTTAGAAGCCAGCGTATGATGTATGATTTTTGATGACTCCTTTCACACTATATTTTACAACTTGAGATTTTTCTCATTTTGTAGAGCAAGAGTCCATCAGGAAGGAACTCGTGGTCTTTGATCATCGAGGACAGAAGTGACGTTCACGGGGTGGGGACTTTATGGAGGTGTACGGGCCGGAGCTGCATGGCGGAGGGGTTGTCTTGAAAGCTGCTGATGAGATGGTTTGACCTTGGTGACAGGATGCTTACAATCTATTTGGAGAGAGAAAACAAGTACATTTGGAGCAATATAGAATAAGAACTGGTATATTGAATCAAATCCCCGAATATATATGGAGACGTGGGAAGGCTAGAGTTGAAAGACCCTAATGAATGGATGCTAATGGCACCTTAAAGCTTCAGGGACATTCAGAATGAAGTCCCTCCTGCCCTCTGATTGTCAGAGAGAGTTTTCACAGGTGACACACCCATAGCCTAGTGATGACTATTTTCTCATGGGATGAGAACTCCAGTAAGTCTGGTTGTGTAGTCAGAACTTGTGTCAGCTGGAGTTTTTAGGGTTCTAAATAATCTTGAAAAGCCACCTCAAAATGGCTTAGGATAAAATAGAGTGCAGTGATGGGGTTCAGGGGCCAGCAGGCAACAGCAGGGGACAGGGTCAGGGTGATCTAGAAACTGGCTCTCTGGCTGCATCTCTCGAGCTCAGCCCTCCTCGCGTGCCTGGGCGGGTGACACTGCTGTAGCTGGGGACACCCACACCCGCAGTCACCTCCAGAACCCCTGGGCTCTACACCCCAGAATCAGCACACAGTCTTCACATCGGCCATTTACTTCTGCCCAAATTCCAATGTTTCTGTGACACCCAACAAAAACGGGCCGCGTTTTAAATTAATGCCTTTGTGCAGGACACAAACAGGAGGCACAGAATCCATTATGGAGTCAATAAATCGATAATATGCTTGTTGTTGCTGTTATTAAGTCACTTTAAAAATACATTGCACGTTGCAAGCATAGGATCCCTTGGACCCGGCAAGGGGACCCTTGTCTGGGATCCATGTTTTGAAGTTACCACCTCAAAATATTCAAGGTGTCTCTATGTCTGCTTGACACCAAGCAGGGGACCAAGGGTCCCTGTCTCTGTCTTTCTGGGGAACCCTCTGCTCTATGCGGGTCAAGTAGGCGCTGGAGACTAGGAAACAGGGCAAGGCAAAAAAACTGGGGTTACCCCCACGCAGGAGAAACACAAGGAGCATGGGCAAAAGCTCCAGCCATCACGGCCTCCATCTGATCCCTCTCCGCAGGAGCTCTCTGGGCAGCTAGCTTCTTTGTCCTTTGTGCTGTGCAATCCTGCATGACTCCAGAGTGCTCATGGTCCCGGCCCACAGGCTCCGTGCTGTATGCCAGGCAATCCCAAGGTGGCTCTTTCAGCAGGTTACAAGCTGTCCGCGCAAGTCAACACACTCTTCTTCTGTTTCTCCTCCTTCTTCTTCCCTTCCTCCCTTCCCTCTCCTCCCTCTTTCTCTTCCTCCTCTGTCCTCCTCCTTCTTCTCCTTCTTTTTCTTCTACTTCTTCTTCGCCTTCATCTCCTCTTTCTCCTCCCCCTCTTCTTCCTCCCCTCCCCCTTCCTCTCCTCCAGCCTCACTCTCCCTCCTACCCCTCTTCCTCCTCCTCCTCTGTTCTCGTCCTTCTCCCCCTCCTCCTTTTTCTTCCTCTTCCCTACTGCACTAGAGATTGAACCCGTGGCCTTCATACTGAGCTGCATCCTCAGCCTGCCCCTGCCAACCCTTTTCTCCCTTGAGACAAGGTCTCACTAAGTTGCCCAGGCTGGTCTTGAACTTGGGATCCTCCTGCCTCAGTCTCTCAGACGCTGGTATTATAGGCATGCACCACCATGCCAGGCTAACACATTTTTCTGCTGCAAGTTTCCACAAGTTCCAGCCTGAGCTGGTCTTAGAAAGCAGGCATTTTTAAGGAGTGGGAAGGATTGTATATCTTGTCCGCACCAGTTATTTGGAGATGAACCACACAAATGTTGTGCTTCCTGCTGTGTTGTACATGTTTCTTTGGGTTTTTATGCTGCGCTCTTTCTCTTCTGCATTGCTTGGCAACTGTGTAAAGTTGGTTTTCAGTAGGTATGTACAGATTTGTAGATGAATGGATGGCACAGAATTCCAGATAGGCCTGTATGCCAGGAGATGAGTGGCTCAGGTGCAACGATCTAGAGAGAGTTGGGTGTAGGCGCTGGAGCTGGGGATAAAGTGCTAGATGTGCATATGTGAGGAAAGAGAAAGAGGGAGAAAAAGAGGGAGGGGAGAGAGAGAGAGAGAGAGAGAGAGAGATATGCATGACCACAGAGTAGTACTGCATACTATTTATTGGTTTGTGTGAAGAGTATTTAATTAATAATTACGCAGTGAAACAGGACCTATCTCTAGGTTAAAAATTCCCTTAGAGAATTTCTACAATCTTTCTTCCCCAATTACAGTATAAATAATACATTAGTAGTTTCAGACGATGTTAATACTGATTCCTTAACTTTTTAATCTGTAAATTAAGCTCTGTTTGGCAGCACAGAACTGCAGTGGTCTGATTTTTGTAAGGAGCACAGGGAGAAGAATTTATTGCAGAGACCTCTGGCTTATTTCCCACTTGACTGGAAGTTTTTTGAGAGCCAAGGTTTTCATTCACACGATGGGCTTTATATTTAGGATGCTTTTTGATTGATAGAAAAATTGAGGACATACCACAGTGTCTTTCTATATACCCAAATACTCAGTTTCCCTGCTATTAATATCTTGTATTAGCATGGTTCGCTTGTTCCAATTAATGAACTACCGTACGTGTATTATTATTGGCTAAGGCCTTCACTTGACCTGGATCTCCTTGGTTTTACCTTATGCCCTTTCTGTCTTCTAGGGTGCTCTAGGAGCCCACATTACATTTATTCATCATGTCTCCTTAGGTTCCTCTTAACTGTGGTGGTTTCTCAGACTTCCCTCAACTTTGCTGACCTTAGCAGCCTCGAGTAGCACCGGTCAGACATGTTGCAGGGTGCTCGGGAATTACAAACTGTCTGTTTTTTTCCTCGTGATTAGACCAGGGTCCTGGGTTGTAGAAATACGATCACACAGAGTGCCAGTTCTAGCACATCTCTGCAATTGTGCCTCCTGCCACCATGACTAGCACTGTGGTGTCGCCCCTGACTGGCTGGCTGAGCTAGCGTGTACCTGTTCCTCAGCGGGTGATTCCTCTTTCCCCCCAACCTTCTGTGCCGTGTTTCTTGGCAGGACATCACTATACTCAGCACATAAAGAGAATGGACTTTCTGCTCCTCCTCCTTGAGAACAGCATCCGCAGATTATTTGGAATTTGATGAACGGAGAAGTTGTATCTTTTCTCTTATGAATTCATTAATAAATTTATGTTAGTAGGGAATCGTGGATATTTAGATATTTATTTTGTATTTCAATAATCTAAGACTACATATTTTATTTTGTTGGTCCACTTGTTACAGCTTTGGCCCTTGGGAGCTATTTTAGTTAACCTCTGTGCCCCTCTGACTCACCCACATTATTTTGGGACTTGCTGGGCCAGGGAAAGGTAACACTATCTTATTTTCTGGTACATGTCATTCAGACTCCTAGTATATCGGCCACCTCTCCATTGCTGTAACAAAACACTTGAGATAAATGATTTAAAAGGAAGAAAGGTTTATTTTGCCTCATGGTTTCAGAGATTTCAGTCCTTGGTCACTTAGCCCTGTTGCTTTGGTTTTGTCTGTGGTGACACAGCACATCGTGATGGGAACATAGAGTCCTGTTTACCGCATGGTCAGGAAGCAAAGAGAGAGGAGAAGGCATTAGGGTTCCAGTATTCCCGCCCTGAACACACCTGCAACGGCCACATTTCCTCTCCTGGACACTTCCTGGACTCACTTCCTCCCACTGGGCCTTTCCTCCTCAAGGTGCCACACCCCCCAGTGGCCTTCTGGGCTGTGAACCAAACCATGAACACGTGGGCCTTTGAGGAACTCTGAAGATTCAAACCGGAGCACCTACTAACTCAGTTAATGGATTGTTAAAATAAATGTAGCATGTATTCACTTACAGTACAGTTTGTTTTACTATCATCTTTCTCTACAGTATCATTCTCAAAACAGTGACATCTCTGGTGGTTTTTTTCTCTCTTGAAAAAATACTCACATCATCTACTATTTCATGTTGACATTTCCCCTTCCAAATATACTTACGTTTCTCCCTCTGCACTTCAGGTATTGGCAAGAGGCTCAGAGTGGTTTCAGCATCATTTTTGTGCATTTGTCTAAATAACTCTAAGGACTTCCTAAAATACAAAGAGTATCAAATCAAAACTCTCAAAGCTCAGTGAGTTTCCACAGCCAAGTTGGAGCTGGAGTTTTGTTTTCTGTCTTCTTGCTTTTGATACTACTCTGTCTCCTACAGCCTACATTAAAAAAAAAAAAAAGACATTGAACTGGGAGTTAAGAAAAGCAAAAGAAGGCCTAGCAGAAGTGTGGGTAGATGTCATAAATTTATGACTTGGGTCAATACGATTTACTCCTCCTCCTCCCACAGGGCTCCCCCACCCCCTAGTCTGACTCCAGACAATGAGTTTCCAGGGAGTGTTTTTGCCTTTTGATCCCCTCGCTGATCTAATGCAATTGTCCACTGGCAGAAGTGCTTCGAGGTGCACAATAAAATAATGAAGTTAATTTGATTTGCGCTCTGCACCCACCCTTGAGATCTACATGTCCTTATTGTATTAGATTCCTAATGAGATTCACTGCCTGCACGGCAGTGGGGCTGGGAACACGGTCCCTGTGGGAAGAGGTCATCTCAGGAGGCTTCCGCCGTTTACACCGCATCTTTAATGGGGATGGACCTGCCTGCCCTTCTGCCCTAAGGTGATCCTCTTCCCTTCCTGGACTCTGCTGGACGAGAAGTGGGGAGGTGACCCCTGCTTCCAAGACCCGTGTGCTTCTGTGACTTCCAGGGGAAGGGAAGGTGGACTGAGGGTCGGTTCTGGGCTGAGCAGTTCTTAGAAAGAGCTCCATGCACCCGTCCAGCCCCAAACCATCTGTCCCAAGAGATCCTTAGTGTACATCTGTCCTCACGTCTGTTTTTCCACCCACATTGTATCCAGTGAGCGAGGGAAAATAGCATTCCAGGTCCCTCCCCAGGGCACTTAATGCCCTGAAGCACTTCAGTGGCATCCGGGTGGGTGCTCGGATTTCAGATTCAGTCCCATCCAAAGTCTGATCGGTAGGGGCTGTTTGGGCAGGACATGAGTAAGTTCATCCTAGAGAATCCTGTCCCTTCTGGTCTGAGGCTCAGTCACCTTCCGGTCTGAGGCTCCCTTCCGGTCTGAGGCTCAGAAGCACCCTTTCACCACCCGCGAAAAGCTTGAGACCACTTCGTAAGTGTCCGCCTACTCTGTCCCTGGCCCCTCTGTAATCCCTCCAGTATTTGCCAGTGCTGCTGACACTACCTCTTTCTATTTTCCAGATCCAAAATATTTGATTTCTTTCAAGTAACAACATATATTGGAGTGGTAGTGTGACTGAATTTTGGCTTCTTCTTCTTCTGTTTGTTGTTGTTGTTGTTGTTGTTGTCCGAAAGTTGTTTTTGAGCTGCTGCACAATCTTGCTGATAACTTGGATTAAATTCATACAATCCACTTATTTATGCAGTTGAGTGAATTATTTTAAGAACCAATTTGGGGCGTGGGCACAAACATCGGCATCACGCTTCACAAGTTTATTGCTCCGATTTAAATGGATTTTGGATTATCTCAGATAAAATGAAAAGAGGATGAAGCCAGAATGCTACTCAAGAATTACTTTATAAAAACAAATGTGGTTTAGTTTGTTTTCAGCCTTTCCTGAATCCCCGAAATCACGGGCCAAAAGCAAAGGCGAGGTGATTGGCACCATGACGACTTTCCTTGGGGGGAAAAGGTAGTTTATATCTAATCTAAGGTCTTTAAGAGGAATCTATCAGCTTTGGTTTGGCTCTCAGTGGACAGGTGTCTGTATCATAGAAGCGCCATACATAATTCACCACCAGAGAGCCCCAGAACTTAGCGGGAAGGCTAAATTACCTGTCACTTGCACGGAGCGTGTTCCCTTCAGGCCAAGGTTGAGCGCTCTGGTAAACCCGCCGGAGGAAGGGCGCATCAGCTCCTATTTAAGTGTCACGCAGGCTCTCCGGGGTGGGAAATGCGTGCTGGCTATTTGCCCCTTGCATTTGCTGGCGTCTTTTGCGGGGCCAATTAACACGTTCTCATTCTGAAGTCAGGCTGAGCAGAGGAAGTGAGGTTGGCTTGCTTTAATGATCAGAGACCACTCGGTTTAGGGCCCATCAATGGATGCTGGGAGAGTCGGGCTGTTTTCATGGTGGGGATGGGCTGGGGGTCCTGCAGAGGGGTGAACGGTTACAGCTTACACTGAATACAAAAACATCTCGTTATTACCTGCCGTAGGACATTGAGTCTAGTCCCAGACAGACCCTGACTTGGGAACGCAGTTCCAGAGCGGCAGGTGCCATCTGGTGTCATTAAGCTTCTGATCGTGCTCTCTCCTTGATTGACTGGCGATTGAGTGGCAGGTGAGAAGTAGAAGCAGATGTAGCCTGTGTGGGGAAGATGGGGGGCTTGGGTGTCGTTTCTGTCGCTTTGGGGACTCATCTGAAGCAGCGCTCATGGATTTCCCTGCCAGTTCAACTGTGTCTCAGGAACATTGTCTTTGAAGTAATACGGCAGGAAGCAAAAGTAAAACAGCAGACACAGACGAGGGACAGAGGTAGGGGAGATGGTTACTCCTTTCCACAAACATTTCCTGGGTTTTCTTGTGGGGTCGGTGAGAGAAGGTTCTATAGTAGTTTTAACACTTTTGCTGCTTTACAAGATCTTTATACTTGTGAAGTAAACTTTTGGTTTCCTTAAAGAATTGAGTTTTATAAGTTATTTATTTCCAATACATTGAAAAGGATGACTGCTTATTTTTGAGGGTGTTTGAATAGAGAAGAATATTTTGTTATACAAAAACATTCTAACTTTACATGTTAGTAAAATTAATGGCATCAAAATTAGAGATCAACTCTTCAATACATGAGGTTGATTGCATTTGATAACGCAGAAGAGCAGGAAAAAAAATCTTAGCCGCAAGCATTTCAAAGTTAAGAAATAAAATGCAAGGCCACCAGGTATCAGGATTAACAGATGTTGCTTCATAAATTTTTGATGGTTACTTAATTGAGAGCTATATGCCCCAGCTTAGAAAAATCTTCAGTGTTTAAATTCAAATAATCTTTTAGTTGAGAAAATTTCAGATCTCTCTCAAGAAAATATAGTGCTTTCAAATTGCGCAAAAAAATAAGTAAATAAATAGCCAGGTTAATTTGGTGAGCTCAGGAGAAACACAATGCCTAACTCAACAAAGAACATTTTTAGTATAGCTGATGATAGAAATTAATACTTTCTTCAGAGTATTATTTGAGGATGGTATAAAACATATATATAATTATCTAACTGGCTTTTATAAATGTATATAATGTATAAGAGTGATTAAATCTGACAAGTTCTTGAGAACTACTGATCCAGACTTCAAAAGCTAATTTTTCTCTTTTAAATATATTGATAGACAGTCCATGTAAATTCTAGTTGTTTATCTCATATCCCAACTTCTTTCTTTGTCTATTTTTTGCTTCTAACCAGTTCTGAATATAGCCAGGTGAAAATTATTTTCATTTCAGCCTTCTGGGGGCTGGAAATCAGACAGTTCTTCGAAACGTAGATGCGGCATATAGATGCTGAAAGTTTGGAGGTGCCCCACTCTGGAAGCCCCTCGGTGTGTGGCAGCGTTGAGACGGGACGTGCGGGCTCTGGGCGTGGCAGGGACCACGACACAGCGGAGTTCTCAGGGAAAGGAGCTAACAGGAGAAGAAGAACCTACTACTGCTATCCTCTCCAGGCCGGTTCTCACTCTGAAGTCAAATGTCTGGAAACGTTCCTTTTATGCCCTGTGCTGTGATTCCTGGTGTGTGTTGGGGGCAGGCACGGCACAAGGAAGCTTAGAGCTCTTTGTTACACGAGTGCGTGACCTTCTGGATACCTCTCTGGGGCCCGCTGCGCCCTTGCCTGGAAATGGAATTGAAGGAGTCTTATGACTTGAAGCGCCAGTTACATACTGACAGCTCCACATCTTTGCCCTGGGTGTCCTCCCCACATATCAAACTGCCTGCCAGATGTCTGCACTTAGAAGTCCACATTTGAAATACAATGAGTTCAAGGGTGAACTCATAATTTCAAACTTCTACTTTTGCTTCAAACTCATTTTTACAGTTCTCCTCATTATGGTCAGCAGCAAATTCATTTTTCCAGTTGATCCAGCCCCAACTTGAGCCCTCCTGGACTTCTCCCTTTCTCTCACACTCTGCATCCATTCTGTGGTGAAATCCTGTTGCTCTCACTTGCAGACTGTGCTTCTTCAGATCCACCACCACCTCCCTAGCCCACGACAACCACATCTCCTCACGAATCTTGCTCCTCTCAGATGGTGTATTAGTACTTCTAGTTACTTTTCTACAGTCAATGGCTTCCAAGAGGGCAGATAGAGGACAAGCACAAGTTACAACATTCACACATGAGCCAAATGCAGGAAGCGTGTGGAACATCTACCTGTGCACTGGAGACCTGTCGGATCTCACCAAGGGCTGGGAGCCCACGGTGATGTCCAGTGTACATCCGTGTCTGCACTAAAGGCCACAGAAATCTATACTGGAGCCAGGATATGATGCTCACAGTGGAGATGAAAACCAGAGTGCCCCTGAAGTGAACAACAACCGTCCTCAATGACGGCAAGGCCCGAGCTCCTTTGGCAACGAGAACAGCCAAGTCCACTTTGGGAGAACCAGCCACCACAGAGTTTCTCCTGGGAAACAGCTGGTCCCCATCTTTTGCTCCCTTTCTCCTTTATGCAACAATCCTCAGGTGGATCCTCTACGCCCAGAACCACAGCAGCTCGGTCCGGCTTGGCGTTCTGGCTCAAGTCGACCGTATGAGTCCACCACAGTTGCCCTTTTATTCCCTTTCCTCCTGAGCCGTGTGCTACAGTCGCACAGCAGGCAGTTGATCCCGAGTAGAGCAGGGAAGGTCACACTGCCCCTCTGCTTGAAACAGAGTACAGTCGAGTCCTTGGCTTTGTCCCCGGCTTCTCTGATCCCCCCTCAGTTCTCCCTCTGCCCCCAGGCCTGTCGCCCTGCTCTTCTTGGAGCACGCTGAACACATCTCCCTCTGGGTCTGCGGGTCGTTCGCTGGCTTCCCCCAGATGGCTGCATCTCACCATCTCCTCTCTGTTGACACTATGCTCGAAGGGCACCTTCTCTGAGGGGCCTGCCCTCGATCCTCCTCTCTGCTTCTCTTTGCTCCTCAGCCCTTCCATGATGTGGTGTAACCTGGTTACCCACACTGTTCTCTGTCCCCTCTGCCAGGATGGACACCCCCGAATCAGGTTTTTTGTCTGTTTCTTGCTCTGACCCCGACGCCTGCCAGTGCCTGGAATACAGCAGTACTCAACAGGCAGGAATGGAATGAACAAACACATTTGCTTAAGAAAAATGTAAAACTCTTTTGCAAATGGGAATGGGACCAAAAGATGGAAGGAAGGGGAGAGAAGAGAAAGGAAGAGGATGAAAAAGAATTAAGATGTGTTACATACCTGTACCAGCTCCCCATGATCATGTCATCATTGTGTAATGCAAGCATGTACCAATAAAAGTTAAAAGTGTAGAACTCGGACTGGATAAATTTTATGATCATTACTCCTTTTAATAGCATTTTAAAATTTCTTTTTGAATATACATAAAGTAAATTTTACTGTTTTGGTGTGCCATTTCATGCATTTCATAAGTGGCTAGGTTTGCATAACCCCTAACTGAATCAAGAAACAAAACAATTTAATTGCCTTCCAAAAACTCCATCATGCTGTTTCTTTCTAGTCAAGCCCTTTAACCTCTCGTACTCCTAGATATCACCCATTTGCTGTGTTGCCTTTTACGGAAGTTCATATAAACGCATCCACATAGTGTGTGTAGCTTTTCAGGTCTGGCTCCTTCTACTCAGCATAGTGCATTTGAGATTCCTCCACGTGGTTGGGTATATTAATAAGTTCTTCTGTTTACTGTTGAGCAATATCCTATTACATAGCTGTGCTAGACTGAATTCTTGGTATTTTCAGAAGAACATGAAGAAAAGGAACATGCTATCAAGTTGCATATCACAAAACCAAGTCTTTGGTAGAATCCATACACTTTTGTAAGTATTATAGAACTAATTTAGTGATTTATTTTTTAAACTAAGTATACAAAACAACCCAAAGAAAATACACCCAAAATATTAATAGTGGTTGTTCTTGAGGAGTAACTACTTCTTTTCTTTTTTCTATTCTTATTTCTCTAGTTTTAAAATATTTACAAAGGCTATCTGTCCTTTCTATAATACAAAACCTTAATTTCGGAAAAGATGACACACTGGTATAGAAGTTAAATTGTCCAGAAGATATGATTTTAGGAAATGAAAAATGTATTTATTTCTTGTTAGTTTAAAATTACATCCAGCTATGTTTGCTAAACTTTGAGAGGGGACTAAGAAAGATTTGGGTTCAACAAAAAGTTTATTTAACTGTTATGGTTTGTGTCTAGATGTCCCCCCAAAGCCTCATGTGGTAAGAAATAGCTGGATCTAGAGTGTGTGATTACTAAATTGATCCACTGATAGGTTTGGCATGGTTCTGCTGGGATCAAGGATGTGAAACTAAAATTAAGAGTGGGAGTGCTACCCGCTCTAAGGGCAGGTAGCCTAGATAAGATACAGAAAGAAGCTAATTAGCTGCTTGTTTGCATTGCTTATTTGCATACATTCCTTGCATTCCTCACTTTACTTGGCTGCCGGTCCACCATGCTGGTCCGCCCTGCCTCCGCCATGCCGCCCTGCCTCGGACCCAGCGGACTATAGACTGAAACCTCTGCAGACTGTGAGCTAATAAACCTTTCTTCCCCTAACTTTGGGTGTCGGGTATTCTGTCCCAACAACGAGAGAAAAGTAACTAAGACATTAACCCAAAGAAGGAAATTGACTTTAGCTTTAAAATTGTAATTTACAATTTTTTCAGTGACAATTTTACTTTTGCCATCAAGAGCTGCTACTTCTTTAAGAAATGAAGGTCTCCAAACAGTTTCTGAAGTAATAGATCATATATAAATAGGCTGTTTGCTCTCGGTACAGATGCCATCATTAGTAACTACTTTCAGGCTCTTTGAGAGCTAAATAATTCCGTAATGCATCATTGAGCATTCAGTTGCTTCCTAGCAGATGGTTTCAGGGGCCCATCTGCTCGTGGCAATGTTTTCAACAAGCCCCCTTCACCTTCTCCCAAAGGCTGGGAGCATTAGAATATTCATTCCCATGCCAGGTGTGCTTCCTAGGCTCCCCATATTAGGGAGAAGGACCACTGTCTCTTTTCCTCCTTTCTTCCCCCCAGAAAGGAAAACGAGGCCTGGGAAAGAGTGAGAAGGCTTGCACGAAGTGTTCGGGACACTAAGGGAAGAGTACCTGGATTTCAAGGGTCCATAAACTGTGTGTGTGTGTGTGTGTGTGTGTGTGTGTGTACATGCACAGGCAGGTGATTGCTTTCCTAGGTTGACAGTGGTAAAAATAAGACCTTAGGATATTAGGTAGCCACCTTCGCTCAGTTACCCATTCCTCCTAGCTCTCAAATGGCTGAACCCCGTCACCTTCTTGTAGGTTTGTGGGGATAAAGGGCTCACTCTCCTGCCTTTGAGGACATGGGGACTCTCTCCAGCAAAGTCAGGAGGAACACAGGAAACACGAGAAGGAGCTCCCACTAAACCCATATGGACATCCAGTACTGTATCTGGGTGCAGAGAGGATCCTGGGGTGTAGGGATGGGGACACAGCTAGTTTTATTCTGGCAATCCCCAGTGCCCCATCCCCTGTGAGATCTCTGGAAAAGCAGATCAGCACATGCAATGAATGGGACACGGGCAGCAGCTGCTCTCTGACGTGCAGAGTTTTCTTTTCCAGATTGGAAAATAACCAGGGAAGACAGAGTTGTTGAAGAGGAAACAGGAAGTGCAAACAAGAGGACTTTTTAAAAAAGATCACATGAAACTACTGACCCAGTGGCCACCCCCAGCCCAACGCGTGGACACAGCACTGCGAACAATGTTAACACCTTGCAGGTATTGCGTCAGTAGAGTTGTCACTTGATGTCTAGTTTGTCAGCAGAGAGAGCAGTGAGGGGCTGTGATTTCAGAGAACAGCATCGAGGCTGGTTCATGCTCCTCCCTGGTCAGTGTTTGGTGTACAAGTACTAAAATAGTAATTTAATTTGTCTTTCTAAGGGACCAAATGGATTCAGATGTAACTGAAGAAAAACGTAGCTCTCAGCTTTGCATTTCAGAGAACTGTGCCAAGACCATTTAATCTTCTATTGTTTTCTTTTTATGTGAATACAAAAAATATTAGGAATAATGGGACTCTTTGGCTTACTGAAATGAATGTCATTTGTTCATTGGTGGTGATTCTAGCTCTATATTAATTCATTCATTTGTAACAGGTATTTATTAAATCCTTACTAATTGCCCAGAGTTGAACAAGTCTTATGATAGAGACCCTATTTTCAACCTTAAAGGTTTTCCTAGTCTCTAGGCCGAAACTCCCCTGCTACATGGTCAGGGTTGAAGACGAGCGATTTGTTTGCCCGCAGTCTGAAGCAGTGGCCTGTGTTAGAAGCCCGAGAGCAAACGGGACCCTGATATTGTCGTCAATGTCATCTGATGGCGCTGTCAAGAGTAGCCTCTGAAATTGACTCTACCGTCACTGCCACTCCTGTTTTCAAAGCAGAAATACTACCACCGATCGCAGATGTGCTTTGTGTGTTTGTGAACACTTTAGAACTCAGTTAATTTAATCCTGTTTTCGGTGGGGGGGAGCATGAATCACTTAAGTGCGCTCAGCACTATTGGTTCTAAGAGGAGCGCTGGTGAAAGGCCGTCTTCCGTGCCTTGAAATCGTCTGTAATCTGACTGGGGGAAGGAGGCAGACCTCCCTGAGACTCTAAGAAGCAACAAAGAATGTGTCAGAGCTTTCGGGAGCACAGCATTAAGGTCTGGACACGTTCTGACTGGGAAAGAAGGTCAGAGAGCTCCTTTCAGACCCCAGCAGAATGTGTCCTTCTATCCTTCTCAGCTACAACCGGACAAGCCAAGTGTTCATCTTCTTTTTTTTTAATTTTATGTGATACTGGGGCTTGAACCCTGGGCCTTTGCGCTGAGCTATGTCCCTTGGCCCTTTTCTGTGTTTATTTTGAGACAAGGTCCTACTAACTCACTAAGTTGTCCATACTAGGCCTGAATTTGTAGTCCTCCTGCCTCAGCGTCCCAGAGCCCTGGGATTGCAGGCTTGTGCCACCATGTCCAGCTACCTTTGCTTTCTTTAGAGAAGAAACGGAAACAAAGAGGTTTGAGTTAACTCTAAGGGATTTGGAGGGTTTTTTTTTGTTTGTTTGTTTGTTTTTTGTGGTGCCGGGGATCGAACTCAGGCCCTTGTGCTTACAAGGCAAGCACTCTAACCACTGAGCTAAATCCCCAGCCCCTGGAGGTGTTTTTTAAAAAACGGAAGTGGCTCTTCTGTGGGTCTGGACATGTCCAAGCCTGAGTGAATACACAGAAGTAGGAGCGGTTGCAGCAGAAGGAAGGAGGTGTTGGGCATGGGTTGGATGGACCCAGCCTGGGCTAAAGGGCCATGAAGTGGTGAGAAAGGCAGATGTTAGGCGGATTGGAACTGAGAGCCTTTGGCCTTATCTAGGAGGTCTGTGTGTGGAGCGGAATGATTTACTCCGTGTCTAATCCATGTGCACAGGTCGCACACCACAGCTGCTGGGCTGGTCATGGCCGGCTGAGCCCCAGACCGACACAGGAGAGGCCAGGGCACTATAGCCCCAGGTTACCACGAGCACCTACGACATTGTCTTATAGCTCAAATGAAGATCACCAACCAGCAAGAACTGACATTACACATCAGAAAATAGTCTTGTGGTTGTAGAGATACAAACACCACTCCAAAACTGGAGGGAAGAAAACTAGTCATTAGCAAGCTATTTTATTTATTTTCTTAGTTCTTGGGATTGAACCCAAGATCTCATGCATGCTGGGCAAGGGTTCTACCTGCGAGCTCCGTTCCTAGCCCATAGCAATATTTTTAAAGGAAGGACCATGAGGACGAGCTGTGGGTTCTCAGGCAGGGTGCTCTTCATTCTTCGAATCAAAGAATAAGGAAACTGACACACTAATCTGATTCTTCCAAGAGGTTCATATTCAGCAAGATATCATTAGAAAAGTTACTGATGCCTCAGGGAGTGTCTTCTTTCTCATTGCTGGACATAGCATCCAACACCTAACTTGAAGAAAGATTTATTTTAGGTCAGTGTGTAGAGGTTTCAGTTCACAGTCTGCTGACTCCAAGGCAGGGTGGCATAGCACAAGGACAGGGCAGAGGAGAAACAGCTCATGGAACTGAGGCAGGAAACAGAGAGAGATCAAGAGGGGGG
This sequence comes from Hystrix cristata, assembly GCA_004026905.1. NCBI lineage: Eukaryota > Metazoa > Chordata > Mammalia > Rodentia > Hystricidae > Hystrix > Hystrix cristata. The sequence continues at coordinate 56,494 of PVJO010008228.1, read as the reverse complement.
AGAGATAGACCCTGCCAGACCATGCCCCTGGAGACCCACCTCCTCCAACCAGGCTTCACCTCCCAACCTCACATTTAACTGTAAACTCATCAGTGGACTAATTCACTGGTGAGTACCACACACCCAGTCACCTCCCCACCCCCTACCCATGAGCCCATGTGACTTTTAGGGGACAGGCAGATATAACAGTGAATGGAACCATGTTTAAACATCCAAGTGGTGAGTTTCAGCAATACTGTGATATTGTGTGGTTTCAGAAAATTCCAGACTTTGGATTGCTCTCTCTGTCTACTTATTTCTGTAAGTGCCTATTGCAGAGCAGACACATGGGAAAGGTCATGTCAGAAAACAATACCAAAGCACTGATATCCTTTCTTTCTGTTTTGGTCATTTTCCTGTGGCATCTTACCCGGGAAGTTCCTGTCCGAAACCACTACTGTAGCAGAGGTTTTGCTAAAACAGAAGAAGGGAATTGGACCACTGAACACTTAGCACCCTGCTCCTTGCATCTGCCGGGCACCCTCCTGCCACATTCTTTTTTTTATTTTATTCTATCTTTCTATTTTTAATATCATGTCTTTTTACATTTTTAATTGACAAAGACAATTTGTCTAGTTTTCATGTGCAACTTGATGTTTTGAAATATATTTACACTGTGCAGTGACTACACTGAGCTAACTAACAGCACACGCATTACATGCTGTATTTCACTCTCTGTGGTCAGAGCACTTCAGATCTATTCTCGACGCTTCTCAAGTATGCTGTTTTCCACATCTCTTGAACCCATTCCTCCTGTCAAACTGATGTTTAGGCCCTTTGACCAACTTTTCCCAGTCTTCGACTTCTCTTTTCGCCCCAGTCCTGGTAATCACCATCTATCCTCTGCTTCTGAGAGTTTCAGTGTTTTAGAAGCCACGAGTAGGTGAGATCACCTGGTGTTTTCTCTATGTGCCCCTCTCAGTAAGCATTTTTCATGGCATCAAAATGGGTTGACCTAAAATTCCCATGTTCAGTTTCTTGGCTATCCAGAACAAAATGACATCGATGAGATCACATTTGGGCGTTGACCAACTTCTATTTTTCTATTAAAACATATCTACATTTTGTCTTTATTGACATATACAGTAAGTCATTCTCTCTTCCCAGCATCTCTAAAAAGGTTGTGCTATTCACTATCACTGCCATACAGCCTATTGGTATGTACTCAAGAGGTAATATGTTAAAATAACTCCATTTTATCTCTAAAATTAATACATTTTCTTCACACATTTTGTGCATAATGACCCAGACATTTATATCCTTGGACTGAAAAAGAAAACAAACATAAAAATCATCCTCTTCCTCTCACTCTAAGTAGAGGCAGACGCCATTAACTAGAGGCCACTGTCTTGGTGTAGCCCAGGTGGCTTAATTTCCTAGGACTAGTGTAACACAACCTTGAGTTGTTTAAACCACAGAAATGTGTCGTCTCACATTCGAGGTGAGAAGCCCAAGGTAAAGGTGGCACTGGGATTGATTCCTTCCAAGGACTGTGAGGGAGAATCAGTTCCAGGCCTCTGTCCCAGCTTCTGGCGGCTGTAGGCGAGCTCTGGTGTCCTCAGCTTGCAGGCACCACCCCACCATCTTTGCGTGGTTCTCCCTCTGCACACATCTGTCTGCGTTCTCTTCGGTATAAGGACACCAGTCATATCGGGTCAGGGTCCACCCAAATGACTTTGCCTGGACTGTATCCACAAGGACTCTATTTCCAGAGAAGGTTCCATCCGTAGATTTTGAGGTTTAGGACCGCAGCTTCTCTTGGGAAAACACAATTCAACCCACAGGAGCAAGTTCTGTGTCATTTGGTGCTCTCTGATTGTGATGTGTGTGCCGCTCTGTACCTGAGCAAGGTGAGCTGGGATAGACTTATGACTGGTGCCACCTCTGTGCCTGAAGCTGTGGCAACTGCACATCAGGACCCAACAAGAGGAGATAATGTCTCTGTTGCCACCTGGGGAGCAGCCCTTAAAAAAAAATCCTTAAGGAGGAGAGATATAATGGACAACAAAGCAAGCTGCCATTAGTGATCCCATAAAAGCAAACCAAAGACTCTCTGGGAAGTTGCTGGTGGCCACATAGACTCCCTCCAAGTGTCATGGTCCGTGTACACCCACAATGACAGTGCAGCACAAAGATTCTTCTTTGTCCTAAAATTTCTATCACTTAAGTGGAAAACATAGTCAATAATGTATGTGGCTTTCTACCACAAAAGTTTTCCCTTTCCAAATGCTGTGGGGCATGGGATCTTCTGTCCTGCCAACTCCTGCTCCTGGCCACTTTCCCTACATTGGGTCCCTTAATTACTGAGGGTCAAGCATAATTGAGACTTTGGAGATGCAGTGCTGGGTGAGATAAAAGCCTCAAGGACAGACAGACAAGATGCTTACAATAAAGTAGTTGAATTTTGTAAAGATTGGCAGGGTACCTGCAGAATATGAAGAAATGTATTACAATGTCCTTATTGGGTACTTTCCATGTTAAGGGTGCTGAGGTGTCATAGGAGAAATAATGTGGTGCTGGATTTGATACATATGGACAGAAATATCTGTGGATACACAATCTGAAAGCCCTGACTTCAAATCCAGATCTCACCATTGAATAATTAGGTCTCCAGGGGCAAGTTCTTCCACATTTCTGTACTTGCATCCATTCCATTCTTCTGTGCAGTGAGCATGGTGTTGCTTTCCTCACTGTGAGGATAATAAGACAAGAGCCACCTAGATGGCAGATTCTCAGAAGAAATTGGAATGTTTGGCTGGGGGAGATTAAGTCCTTATTGGAAGGTGATGGATATAAAGTGAGTGATCTTCACTTGCTGTAGGATTCCTGGGAGAGTAGGAGGGTCACTAAGCTTCCTGATAAGTGGTTGCCTCCTGGGGGATCCGGACATCCAGCTACTAGGGGACAGTAGCGCTTATTTACTTCTGACACTCAGATAACAAGGATGGCCCATGGCATGTGAGTTAAAAGACAATGAGTTATGGAACAATTACAGAAATGAGCCTTAGAATATGAGAATTTAAAATCCTTACCAAAAAACCAAAATGCCATCTGGAATTTTGGTAATTTGGCCAAAATAAAGCAGAGAACCAAGATGAACTTAAGAATCTAGAAAAATCTACATTTTAGCTAACCTAAACTATGAGGATCTGTGAATTAAATCACAATCTCAAAATCATCTATTTTCAGCTTTGCTAAACATAAGATTTCCTCAGACTGATAGATAGCTCAAAGAACAACGCAGATATTCCTCAATGAACAACCTACCTGTTTAGTGACTCTTCAGACATGTGACTCACCATTCAGATTTATGAACCGTCTTTTTTGTTTGTACAGTTCTGTACATCTTGTTTAGAGTCCCGATGTCTTTTTTCTACAGTATACCTTGTTTAATAGTACTATAATTTTTGTTGATTGTACAAAAAGTACTGTACAGTACTGTAGTTTTATGTTCTGTTGTACATTACAGTACTGCATGTAAGAACTGTGCAAATAAAAGCAAAGTCATCAAGTTGGAGTTTCCTTTGACCATTTCTTTGTCCTGAATATTGTAACGTAATAGTATATACAAGTCCTCATTTAGCAACCAATTCAGTTAACGACGTAGTAGCAGGCCGTAACCCAGTCGTTGAAAGAGGAGCAATCGTACAAATTTGCGTTTCAAAATCTGTGGCACATATACAATGTAAATTGTTACATAACTATTTTAAGTGATTCAAAATCAGTATTGGGTTAGTTTGCCTGTGATTTTACTGTGAAGTTTCAACTTCTCTCTGCCCACTGGGACATGGTATTTAAGACTCGTGGTAAACTCCCACTCTTCAAAGGAAAGGAGTCTGTCAACGTCCTAGCAAACCTTAAACTTGCAGAAGAGCTGTGGCCAAGTTGAAAACATTTCTGTTCCCAAAATGCGGGTAAAGAAAATAGGAAGACTGGTCAGGGTGGGTGCCTTCGTTATAATCTGCGTGGAGAGACTCTGATTTCATTCTGAATTCCCTGAGTGCTTTGTAGCCTCCTGTAGATATGCAAACATAAATTAACAGCTTTTTTTTTTTAAGATAACCAGATCATTAATCCAACATATACTTAAGCTACTCAGATAATTCTCACATCTCCACTCCTTTTATTGTAGTGGTAGCAGTAGAGGGAACTTTCATGAAGAAAATGATGAAACGAAGACAGGAGGGTTCTCGGCTGTTGTAAACACCTAAGTAATTTCTGCTAAAACTGCTACTGCACTTCGGTTTTAATTACCAACGCAGTCACAAAAAGTGAGAGCCGGAACTTAAAGCTAGGCTGAGATAACTCTTTGTATATAGCTTTACTTATACTTTGTGTAAGGAGACCTAATGATATTTATGCTTCTTCAATCATTGTGCGCTTCCTTGGAAGACAGGGTCTACAAATTTGAAGATTATTGGTGACAAAAATGTGCTCTTTGAATAAAAGGCACCATTACCAACAAATGGCTGACCCTCAGGCACAAAATGACTAAGTTACAGTGATTAAATCCCAGGCAACTGAAGAATTTCCTTACAGTAGGAAATTGAGCTTCTTTCTCCAGGTTTATTTAGTGATATGAGCTGCTCATTTTACCATTTGGCTGACTTTACTTTCTAAAACCCACAGTGTTTCGCTATCTTCACATAGGAAGTAAGAAAAATGTGCACAGCCAAATTAGAACACCATTTTGCTCATTCAAAACAAAGTTCGAGTCAATCACATGTACATTCCAAATTATGAAAGCCAATTATCTCGCAAACCTACTTTAACATAAGGCGGCGGAGTTCCCGAGCCTGGGATAGTTTACTCGGGGACGTGGAGTCACTTGGTTTTGACAATTAAGTTCTGGATACCCTATCAGTTCTCCTAGCCACACAGGAAAATTAACCTAGCTCGGGACGCTACACTGAGATTTCTCTCCCAAAGCCTTCTCCCTTGGCCCTGTTCTATTTCATTTATGTGGAGTGAGTGTCCAATAAGCTCTGACTGCTGCCGCTTTCCTTCTTAACATTTCCAGTCTCCCAACATTAGTGCAGATGGAATCAGAGTCATTTACTTTCCAGTCTGCAGTGCCCCTGGTGCCAGACCAGCTGGAGAGGGTGACACGGCTGAGCAGCCTGCTAATCTCAATGGCCCTTGGGTCTTTTCTTGTAAAAGACACAGCAAGCAAACATGCCAAGTGCTATATATAAAAAGGTGTCACTGGGCTGCAGCAGTGCTCATGGTGCTCCACGTCCGGTACTCGATTTCTGAGATCGTGTACTACTAGGACAAGCACCAGTGGCAAGAGCAGTTGCCAGGCCGAATCACAGTTCCGTCTCACAATCCTGCAGGAGAAAGGCTGATCGAGCTTTGAATTCTTCTGTGCAAATGGGTGCAGACAGGGTTTAAGATTGGACAGTACAAGCCGCATCATCGTAATTATTGTCTAACCCTGCAGCCAAGACAGGCAAGTCCAGGAACAGGAAAGAGTCACTTTGGAGATGACTGAGGACCAGCTGTCTTTCCAAATACTGTGACAAAGATGTCTTCTTGGCCATAAATATGACCCTTAACTGGGTGAGGTAAACAGAAATCCAGAAATCCTCTACGTGATATGACAAAGCTAATCTTCAAACGTGTCATCTCTTTTTTAAAATTGATTGTTTCTATGAAATTAGGCAATTGTCCTTGTCTAAAGCATGAAAAAGAATATCTATGTTCTCAAATATTAATTGAATAGCTACTATAGCAACTGACTTAGTCTAAGGAATATACCAAATCTTATCTCAAAACAACAACAAAAAGAAAAATTCAAACTTGCTCACCCAATAAAGCATGTGTGACTAATACTGTCCCTCTCAGTTCTGTCACTTTTAGTAAAATTTAAAGATTTTCATTAAAATGGTATCCATTGCATTAAAAAGTCTGTTTCTCTATTCTTGCTTTCCTCGAATATTCACTAATTACCAAAAAAAGAAACATTTGAAGAAACTTTAAAATTATGTTTTCTAAGGATCATAAATTGAATGTGTTTTGGGATTACAAACTTTAAAGGGATAATGTTAACTTTATAAAATATTTGTTTTGAAAGATTCTTATGAAATATATCACTAACAAAAAATGCATTTTAATGACTGAAAATGATTTAAAAATATTTTTGCCCTGTTTCGGACAAGTATATGAACATATGCAGAATTCTTGACTATCTAGACAAGACAAACATTAAATTTTATCCTTACTATAGCTGTTTGAAATTGTTATTATTATTTTGTGATGATTAAATTCTTATTTTGTCATAATGGAATGTGATATTGTAGGACAGACCCTCATAAAACCTCATAAAACCATGTCTGCTTTGAGAGGAAGCAACATAATTTTATTTATAAAGTTTGAGAATTATTCTATTATTACTTTCTTTTTACTATGCTTGGGTGCTTATTTATACAAAGCAGAATTTCTAAAGAGGCACAATCTTATTTAAAGTACTATATAAATATTACACCTAGATGCAATATATAAATATATATTACATAATATAGAAATGTGTTTATAGAAGCATTTAAATGCTCTAAAAGTAGTATATGTAAAGTCATGGTTATTTAAGACTTCAAGCACTGAATTGGTTTAAGTATTCTTTTCTCCCAAATGAATAAGCTTTGAAGTTTACAGCCTTGTTAGAAATGAAGCTCTTTTCCTTGGCCAGGACACAAGCAGTACGTGCTGGTGCGGGGTGGCAGAGGAGGGGCTGCAGACGGAGAGCCATGTTTTCATTTCTTTTTATTACTTGTGAAATGCTATTCACCTCCAGTAGCCATCACTTTAGGTCTTAAATAGTCTGGCCCAACAGCATTCGAAACCCTATAACCTCAATTTTTAAATGGTGTGCTTTTTGGACCTAGCTGGGCTGTGACATTATTTCCTCAGCCTTCTGAGTTAAGAAAATTACTTTTAGCAGGTCATAGTCGAGGCGGGATTATTACATAATTGGAAGAAACATGTTCCATTTTTCAGGAACCAGACAGCATTATCGGGGTGCACGTGGGTATGTTTTCTTTCTTCTCCTACCATTTACACAAGTGCCCGGTGCTCTTTTTGGATAAAGACAAGACTTCTCAGCACCCATTCCGCCTCCAGTTTAATGAAGTTGTTAAAGTAGCAAGACTGACAGGTTAATTATCCTTTATAAAAGGGGGACAAATTGAACTGTGTCTTTCCATCATTTTTTGATATATCAGGAAGCTCTGGAGGTGCCCAGATGCGGCTCTGGCGAATAGAGCAGCTAATCCACTCTGCGATTCTTGCCTGACCCTGCTCTCCCCACCGGGGCCTCACGATATTGTGGTTGGTTTTTGTTTCACATTCAACAGATTCCACTTTATTATAAATTCAGAAGGATTTTTTTTCTCCCTCTCTCCATATGTTGGCTGACAGGTCCCCTGAAATAACTGATGGCTAAATTTAAACTCTGATGAAAATTAACCCAAGTGTTAAATGCAAACAGGAGCTGCTTGGAAGAGAAAAGAGTTATCATGGTAGATGCCAAACAGTGGAAAATGTGTGTAAATTAATGGAGTCTCGCTGGTGACAAGCCGTCAGGCAGTTTGATGGCTCTTGCTAACGCTTTAGTCCCACTGAAGTTGGCCAGAGGGCAGAATGGACAAGTCCTGCTTTTCAAAAAGACCGCGGGAAGCTTGACAGTAACGCTAACTAGATCATCGAAAGTTCATGGTCAAATAAGAGATTTTTTATTTTTTGCAAAGGTTTGCACTAAACAGAGTTTGCAGACAGAAGAGCGTGAATGAGATATCAAATTGCAAGAGCAGCAAAATGTTCAAAAGAAAGAGAGGAAGCCTGTGAGAAACGATTTAAAAAACAAACTGATCTTAAAATTCGCACTAAGGAACTGGTTTTGTTAACAATAATAACATTTTCTCCTGGACAGACTAATGCTTTGCTCAGGCTAGGCATTTTTCACAGAAATTACATTTGTACCTCTCCAATTTTCAGATTAAAATATGTCACTTTAGTGAAGCTCTTTGAAAGGAAATGGAAATCTAATCAATATCACCCTATTTCCTGTTGTGATGTATATGTGACGTTCATAAGAATCTAAGAAAAAAGTTCAGCTGTTCACTCATTGATCCTCGCAAAGCAGGCAATGGTTTGCTCTCTAAAACTTTAACATTTAATAATGTGCTATTACAGCTTAAAATTAATAGATATGATGGGGCATTGAATCATGAAACAGAAAATTTGCTTCTGTCTGAGCTCCATAGCTTATCAATACCATGACCTTAAACAGGCAACCAAGCCTCCGTTTACTCATTTGTAAAATGGGAGTGATGGTAATGGGATCAAACGGGATTCTGAAGGTGGAAGGTCATCTTTCACCCAGTGAGCTAAAGGAAACTTTACCAACCAAAGGCAAACCCCTGTACACCAGAGGAGATCCCTGAGCCTAGGACAGCAGAGAGAATGTGAGACCTGGAGTCACACAAGCTGTGCAAACTCTGCCTTCTTGCTGACATGCTGCACGTCCTTGGCGGCCAAGAATACAGACTACCTTCTTCCCTCCTAGATTATTGGGAATGTGGAGTGTGATGATGAACACGTGAAGGGACACCACCCTACACAGCTGCTAATTCTTATTGTGTTACAGTTCTTCATCTACCTGTCTAAATCCTGCCCACCAAAAGAAGGCTGACCTGGAAGTCCACCCGGGCCCCCTCCTCCATTTAGTGTGCTACTCTTCAACAGAGCTCAGCAGCCTGGGAATGTAAGAGAGAATTTAGAAGTTCGAGGCTTCAGAGGGCTGGCACATCCAGAAAACTAAACATGTGGGAAGTACAAATATCAGTCCCCAGAGCTGGTGTGTGGCTGGCATGCATTTCCCCCGTGACTAACTGCTCCCATCCCTTTTTCATGGCGACAACTTGATCTGATAATTAAGGTAAATTCAGTAATCAGTTCTGTTAGCTCCAAATTCAGGCGATTCCAAATTCTCTGGTCCTTCTGTCACCAGCTCCTGGGTTCCACCATGTCATGGCAGCCAGAGGGTGGGTGGGTATCCACTCAGCCACTGGGACCTCTGGGCAGGCAGAGTGCAGAGCCCCTAGCTCTTCTCATCTGTTTCTTACTTTCGTCGTCTCCATGTGGCTTCTGTTGAGAAGTAATGATGAATCCCCACTGGCCGGCCTCTCCTCCTGCTGGTTACAAAGGTCTTCAGGCTGGTTACAGGGCTAACAGGAGCTCAGCCCATCTCATGGCTCTTTCTGGAGCAGGGAGGGGAGTGAGGAGCATTAAGTGCTCTTTCACTGTTCTGGGGCTGTAGCGGAGTGCAGTCTTTCCCGACTCCCTAGAAGCCCCTCTACCTGCTGCCTCTAGGCCATTCGGGCTGCAGGACCCTTCTGCAGGACCCTGCCTCCTGGGACTCCTGGGAAGCCGAGCACATTCCTTGTGCCTCTGATTCCTGAATGTCTGGTGCAGGGGAGAGCTTAGGCCTCCCTCTCCAAGACAGGCATCACGTATTTTCCTTTTCTATTCTGCTTTTTTCTGTCTCCCTGTTGGAATTATTTTTCTTGGGAGTCAATGAGAAAACAATTACGAATATTGCTATACTTGCTAGTCTTTCCTATCTGGTACCTGGATTGAGGCTCTTGAACCAAAAGGAAAAGAGTTTGGTGTCTTTGTGCCTGACAGCTTGCCAGTGCAATGCCTGACTGCTTGTCAATCTGCTTAAAGCAGGGAAGGTCAAAGGCAACATATCAATTACATATGTCATGTATGGCTTGAAGATTGCTGTCCATGTACGTCTGCAGGTGAGAAGAATGAAGGAAAATAAGATTTGGTTATTAAGAGAAAGAAGTAAGAAAGATTGGGAGAAGATAGAGTTGTTGAGCTATAGAGAGGTCCATCCATAAGAGTAGTGTAATCTATGTCGAGTGAGGGAGGAAGCCAGGTGGGGGAGAGCAGGGCATGCTAAGTGTGTAGCGAGTTTTAGTTAGTATTTCTGAGATGGAGCAGTTCTGAGTGTTTTCAGGAAGGTGAAACACAGGTCATGGAATTGAGGAGACTGAGGAACATGTGGTTGGGAAGTGAGCATGTTGGGAATCTTCTGGCTTTGGAGTTTATTATTCATCACTGAACTCTAATGGCAGCACCAGTGACGGCATCACATGCTTGTGAAACTTGTCTTTTTTTTGGTGGAGGGTGTCATCTCATGTGAGCTGGGGAGTTAAAGTCCCGTCCCACTGTGATCAGGGACTGAGCCCGCTTTGTCCCCCCATGTTGGTGTGCAGGTCCACCCGCCGTCACCTTGCCAAGGAGGGACACCGCCACAAGGCATTGCAGCACGTTTGAAGTATTGACTTTCCTTTTGAATAAAAAAGACGTTTCACACCACTAACATCCTGACTTGGGTTTCTTGTGTTTAAAAAGCTCACCTCCCAGCAAAGCTGAAATGTATTACTAAGTCTGTCCATGATTTAATCAAATAGTAACTGGGAAAGTAGTCTGTTGTCTGTCAAATCCTGTAATATATTCTACAAGTTAATAAAACTATTCTCAATGAATAGTTTCATTCATGATATGTCCACTCCTCAACTCAAATGGAATTAGCCAATGGGATAAAGAAGAAGGTTAAAAGAAAAGTAAGATGAAAGGGGAAAAAATGGTAAAGTGTAACTACACTCGTTGCAAATAGGGAGGGGTGGGTGAATGGAAGGGAGGGGAGGGGAAGGGGGAAGGGGGGGAAAACCAAGATGTATCATGTACAGGTACAAAATAACCATGTTGATTGTGATCATTATGTATACAATGTACCAATACACGTTCTTGGTAAAAATAAAAAATTAAAAAAAATAAAAGTTGATGGTTAGGGGAAAAACCCACCGCTGGTCATTTTGGTTATCTGGTTATCTCCGTGTACCGAAATGCTGTGGAGAGAATCCTTAGTACAAAGAGAGAACTCTGTGAGACATTCTTAGTACATGTGAAAAACGCATTTCCTACATTCTGTTTTAACCGGTAATTCACAATCTTGTCCGACCCGACCCAGCGCACAGGCTTGCATTTCTTGCTCCCGGTGCTCCGGGGACAGCACGCCCCTGGCAGGTCAAGGGCATCGCCCTCCTCTGCTGGGTGGCTGGAGGCATCTTCTCCGAGCGCCGCCCCCGGAAGCTGGCTTAGCCGTCCGGAGCCGGCGTGCCAACATCCTGCGGGGCGGGGCGCGGCAAGGAGCTTGGGGACCTGCCGAGCGCGGAGGAGTTGGAGGGACGCCGGGCCCTCGCCGCCGCGGTCCCCGCCCTAGCTGAGGCTGGCGGCTGCGGGTCCGCGCAGGGGCGGGAGGCCGAGTCGGCGCAACCCCGCCCGGCGCGTGAAGCCCCCGCGGGAGCCCGGCCTGCTGGAGGCCCCGCCTGAGCGGACGGCGGTCCGCGCTTGGAAACGTAGCAGCGATGCAGTGGGAGACAGGGAAACGGAGACTTTGAAAAGCAAGAAATCTGCCACGTTTACGTTTTGTCTTGTATCACTTTCCTATGTTGTCTTGTTAAAAAAGCAGAGAGAGAGAGAGAACGTTTTGCCTTTGTGGGAACTTCAGGCTGGCGGAGAGACGCGTCCCTCCTGCGCTGTGGCAGGCCGCGGGCGGGCTCCTCCTCGGAGTCCCCGCCAGGGCCCGCACCCGCACCCGGCGTCACAGCACAGGGTCAGCGCTCGCTGCAGCGCGGGACGCAGGCCTGAGACCTGGCGGTGGACTCGGCGCCCACCCCCTCGACGAGTTCCAGCCGCTGACACAGGCCCGCGTCCCCTTCTGCGGAGACCTCCGGTCCTGCCTAGAGCCTGGCTGCTCCGTGAGCCCTCCACTGAAATCACAGGCTTCAGATGCTCGCCACGCCACGCCCTACGGCTGGCTGCTGACTGTGACTCTAGGCCGCCAGAGGGCTGTGAATTCTGACCTCCTGTGTCCTTCTGATGACCTCGCAGCATGGGAGCTCCTTTCTGCCGTCCTCCTGCACTTGCCTGCACACATTTGCACACACACAACATCCAAGGCCACAAATGTGCAACGCAAACATGCTCACTTCCAGTAGTCGCACTATTGCCCCTCCCTCAAGGGTTGGTCCCCACCGCTTGTTAGGGTAAACAAAGATGATGTCATGCAGCAGAATACTATGCAACCATTTTAAAAGATGTATTAGTGTTGCTTTTATCACACGGAGAAAATTCCATGTTACTTGTATATCACTTTTATATGAGTGATTAAAAATGGTACACATATGATCTATTTTTGTAACAAAACAGCTTTAAAAGGCCACATATAGGTAGCTTTGTTTAGAAAACGTAACCTGGAAGGACGCTGCACGAGGGTCAGAGCGTGGTAGGCTGCATTAATCGTTCTGTCCGGCAGTAACAGAAGCCCTCTGCCCTTGACCTACAGGGCGCCCCGCCCCTCAGCAGAGTCCCGGGAAGAGAGCTGACCCCGCCTCACCCTCAGACAAGCTGGGGTTCAGCACAAGTCCTGGATGGCCGTGCAGAAATTCCTGAGTTCTTTTCGGCAAAATGGTGGGGAAGAATCTTGGCTTCTACCGGGACTGTCCTCCAGTGCTATGCTCCCCAAGGACCACGGCAGCCACTGTGTGCCCAAAGCCCCCAGAGCGCCCTGTTTCAAGGCGCTCTTCCACGCACCCGAAGGCACCCTGCACCCTCTCCTCACGGTGCTTGCATTCCGGCTCCCACTCTTCTCTATTTCGGCCTCCGTCTGTGCGGCCGGTGAGGGCCACAACTCTTGGCTCCCATCTTCGGTTTTCTAGTGCTGCTCTTGGGCCTCTGTCCTCCGCCCTTGCTGCTTGCTGGGCTGAGCACCCTCTTGGCTCTGGGTTCTGATCTGTTGCTTTCATCTTCGCAGCCCCGCAGATAGCAGGCTCTCAGTGGACGCACGCCGAATTCACAGCAAGTGATCACAAGCTGAAGTCCGAACCTGTGAGCAGTTTCATGCACGTACTTGCACTTTCTCTGACACTAGAAGCATTTCGAGGAAGAGCTTAATTTCTCCGTCTGACTCCATTTTGCAGACTGCAGCCTGAGCAGTAAGTATTGCATGCAGAGTGTAGACAACCTGTAACAGCTGGGAAGAATGACCTAGACCTGCTGATCACTGGTCGTGTGACTCGGAAAAGACAGTCACGCACGTAGCATCCGTCCACCGTTGCACGGTCACACGAGAATGTGCCCGGGACCGGAAACTTTCCTCACACAGAGAGGAAGAGCCTGGCCGCCGTGCGAGGCAACCTCTTGACTTGGGCACAGTGCTCCCTGGCGTGACCCGATGAGGACCTCTTGCTCTGCATCGCCACATGCACCCTGACACTGCCAGCCGTGGGTTGGGGTGGCAGCCTGAACTGCTGCTCCTGGTGCTCGGCGCGGCTCTGTTCTTTGCTATCCACCGCATGGTGGGACTCCGACCCTGGAGGTGGGAGCAGGTGTCCACGGCCTGACGGTGACCTTTGGTGAGTTGCTCACTCTTTGCTAAACACAGTTTCTTTACCTGAAAAAGTGGAAAAATCATATGGACCTCACCTATGATATTGTTTTAGTAATAATAAGAGCTGACACTTCGAAATGTTTTCTATATTCTTATTTTACAGCTTAGAAAACTGAGACAAAAAGATAAGTTATGTGCCTGCCATGATGCCAAGATCTTGTTCTTATGATGAAGTTTGTAAAATTATACAGTGACAGCGTCACTACCGCCTGTTCCTAATCAGAAGTCCACCTCACCCTGGACAGGGGACAGAAGCAGAGCCCGGCCCTGTGTCCACATGTACCAGGGACTCTGGGACGGTGGCCTTGGTGGAGCTCCAGAATTCTTCCTGCAATGGCATCTGACCAAGGCGAGCCCAGAGCCCTTCAGGGCAAGACGGCGCGGACCAGGGGTCCTCTGGAAGCCAGGCCAGGGAGGGGCCTCCCTCACCACAGTGGCCTGAAGACAGGGATCTGACTTCGCCTGGAGCCAACCCCGCACTCTCTGGGCGGCACATGACAGAGCGTTAACGATAACTAAACTCCACAGCCCACCCAGGGAGGCAGCAGGGAAGAAGGGAAGAAATAAACGGCCCAGCTGCCGAGCTGAACACGGCATCCTCACGGGCATCGCGGGGCTCCAGCATGGGAGAAGTGAATTAAATGAGCTTGAGAACCTGCTAACGTGTCGTTAGCGCACTGCTACAATGCACAGTGACATTTACTTTAAAAATCGTGTGGAAGTGGTTAGCAAATTCTATTACAGCGTTTACAGAACTTCGCTGCAGCTGCCTTTCTCTGCAAAGGCGCTGCGGAGCCATCAGGCGGCGCTCAGAAGGGGGCCCAGAAAGTGCCAGGCCGGCCACAGGGCAGAGGGAGGAGAAGGACCCTGCAGCTGGCCTTTAGGAGCCTCACTGTCCACCTCTGCAAGAACATCACATAAAGCAATAGCCCGTGTTGTGCACCACCGCCTGAGGGCAAACAGTAAAAAGACACGTAAACTAAGATAACTGAGTTTGAAAGTTGTGGCTATTTTGCTTGCGCTCTCAAATGACTTAAAGCCAAAGCACCCTTTTCCGTTCAGGCTCTCCTTCCCCTTGAATAATACCAAGATGAATAGAGATCAAAGCCTTTGATGTTTAGAAGGGAGACACGTTTGGAAAACTTGCAGTACACCCATGTGAGCATTTATTCTTTACTCTGTGTGTGTTCCAAAATGATTAAAGAAATGAGATGATTTCTGCACTCTTCTTATAAAGGACGAGACACTGCTGAAATCCAGCCACTGTTCAGTTTCTCAGCAGCATGCGGAGGGTGTCCGGTGGGCTGCAGGGTCCACTCAGAACCTAACACCGTCTGTGTAGTGAGCGGGTCCTGGGGCCCAACTTTCCCACTTGGCTAGTGGTGGGGTGGGATGGGGTCGTTCCCAAAGATTTAGGTTCAGACAAACTCAGGAAGAAGCCAGAAGAAAACCCACAGGGGAGTGAGGAGACGCAGGAGGCGCCCTCTCCTTCCTTCCCTCTTTGCCTGGTTCCTTGCCGTTTTTAAAGAAGCCTCTTTCACAATGGTATTGTGAGTACAAAGCAAGATAATCAAGAAAATTGTTACAAAATGGAGAAGTCCCAGTGCAGTGAGAAGGGATGATGGCGAGTCTTCAGCAGCCTCTCTGGGCTTCTGTAATCAGCGGATGACTTGGCTCCAGCTGGCTCCACCATGATGAAATCTGTACCCTGGTCTCCCCACCCTTCAGCGAGGTTGTCCCCGCAGTTCAAGGGGCAGTCAGTGCTTCCGGAATTGTAGCGGGGGTCCACTCCGGTGTGGGTTAGTCCACAGGAGCCCCGCTGTGCTCCTCCCTCCCCCAGGAGGACGGAGGACCCTGAGCCCACTCATGGTTCCGGGCACCGTGAGCAGATAGGCTGCCTCGACCGGCCGCATCCCGACCTGGCAGAACATCTCAAGGAGACTCAGACCCGCCCGGCCGGGTTTGACCAGAGGCCCCCGTCCTCCATGCCCACCTTGTCTTCTGTGTGACCTGGAAAAGTCTTTGAAATACAAGCCTCAGTTTTTCTTCAAGCGTTTGCTTTTCGAGCCTTTTTCTTTGGGCCCAGATTTTGGTTGAGATCCTGGGATCAACACCAAACGCACAAGGACCAGCAACTGCCCTGGTCAGATGGAGAGAGCGTCTATCAGGCAGGGAGCACGCGTCCTGCCTCCCGCACCGGGCTGGCCCGGCCTGGGGGGCAGGCCAGAGCTTAAACACCAGAGAGACGGGAAGCAAGAAGACGTGAAGCAGTGTCAGTACATGCCCAGGACCAAGGGCTGCAGGGGGTGGGCACCCTGTGGACAGCGTGTGGACAGAAGACACAAAGACACCGTGACTCCACTGCCCCTTGGAGCTTCCTGCACCATCTGCACTTTCGGTGAATTCTGGAGGAAGGATGAAATGAAGTTTGCACCACTGCACCAAGGTAGGACCTGAACATCAAATCCAGCTCAGCAGTAGAAACACAAAGTCATGTCATGCTGTGCACACTCAGGTTTGCCCACTGCGATTCCTCTGATTCCTGCAGAATCTCGGATGTCCCCTTCACCTTTCTTGGATGATCACTGCTCTCTCTGTGGAGAAATGAAGACGAGGGGCATCAGAATTAGACACTGAGTTGCTGGCCTGGCTGTGTGTGTACGAGAGAGGTGCTACTGGTTGCCATCGGTGTACCAGAGCCCTGTGCCCTGCAGTGACGGCATTAAGGGTGGCCCGTGCCACATGTGCCACGCCACGCCATGCCACGTCTGACTGCCCATGCTCCGCTGTCCCTCAGCCTCTCTTGCGCGTTGGGCTCGGCCGCCTCCTTCCCCTCCTCGCCATCTGTTCCCGCTGCTTGGTGGCCTCCACCCCTGCCCAGGGCCTGTCTGAGCAGGAGGAGCGAGGTGGGCTGGGCCCTCCAGTGCGAGCAGCCTGGAGGGGCACACCAGCTGTCTGGCTTCATTTGCATCTCTCGCTCCCAAATAATGAAATTAGCCATGAGTTTCCTGAGGTGCTGCAAGATGCAGATTTGGGCTAGATGTGTCAGCGTGTGATGGAGAGGCGAGGGGAAGGTCAGGGAAGCACTTTGATAGCCAGTTTGCAGCACTGAAACAGAAGGGGAAATACTGCACATTTTCCTGGAGATGCACGCACCTCTTCCTTGAAAGAAAGGAAGAGGAGGGTTAGCAGAGGTGATTTCCTTCCCCCTGGGAGACAGGCGCAGCATTTTATGAAGAGGCAGAAAAGATGCAGCCAAGGTGAAGCGGTTCCCAGTGACTGAACATTTTTCAGCCCCCTACAGAACTGTCCTAAAATGCAGCCATTTGCTGACACACGGGTCGGGACGCTGCGTTGCTGCTCAGCGGCAGCAAGGTGCAGACGCTAAGCGGCCTTTTCTCTCAACTCTCCCTGGACCTCAAACAAAGTGAGACTCTCGCCGTTTGTCGTGAGGATTTGGTGACCGATTCTGTGAGTGGTTGTTAAATTTGTCAACCTTTTAATTTTTTTCAGCTGACTAATAATTATCCTGGAGGGAAATATACAAAACTCAGTTCAGTTCTGAGGCCAGTTCACATGTGAGGGTTTTTAAAGACACTAAAATTATCAACAAGTCTACAGAGTTTTGAAATGAACCTCTACAGGGGCTGAGAAAATTGGATGCTCGGACAGGTGAAGAATGGTAAGAAAATGGGTGCACTGTGAGACCCCAAAGTTAAGTGAAATAAACCAGACACACAAGTTTAAATATCAAAAGGGTTCTCCTATCTGAGAAACCCAAGGTATAAATAAAGATCAAAATAAAAGATGGATAACAGAAAACAGGGAGAGAGAAGTTTTACAAAAAGGAAGGGGACTAAGAGTTCAGGATGGAGGAGGATTGAAAAAGAATTAAGATGCATTTTATACATGCACCAATCCCCACGACGAATGTAATCATTATGGACTGCAAACCTGGACAAATAAAAATTTTTTAAAATAAAGAAAGAAAAGAATTAAATATTTCACATAAACTCAATGCTGTCTCTCCTCTTGTTGCTCAGAAGAAAACTTAAAATTTCTCCACAGGATTCAAATACCTCTTCATAATCTATCCCCTAACAATTCTCTTACCTCCTCTGCTACTTCTCGTGCATCCACTCAGCAAATATTTTTCAGTGTCCTCGATGTCCTGAGCATCCTATTTAGCACCTAGAATCTGTCGATGAATCAAGCGAGGACTTCTCCACTGTGGGGCTTACACTCTGCTGTGGTGGGGGCAGAACACTGGGCGTCATATGCAATAAGTAATTAAATGCTGTAGTGTTCTAACGAAGAGAATGACTGATAAGGAAGGAGCTAAAGCAGCCCAGGGGAGAGCAAGTGTGATGTGTGTAGCGGGGAGGAGAGCATTACCTGAAATAGGATGCTGGAGGAAGCTGGTGGAGAAGGTGACCTTGAGACCGTGCTTGAAGGAGTGATCCAGGAGGAGAGGAGAGGAGAGAAAGGCATCGCCCAGGCGGAGGGTGCAGAGGCCGGAAGGTAGGATGGAGCCGGCCATGTCAGAGGAAGAGCACCGAGGCAGGCGTGGCCGGCGCGGAGTGAGGAAGCAAAGACCCTGCAGGCCAGGTGAGAGGCTCTGCGGAGCCGGGCAGCCAGTGCTGTGTAAGGTCAGATGAATCCTGTGTCTGCTTGTGTTCTGAAGGGAGGGTCTGTTTGGTGGCTGAGAATAGACTGTAGAGGCGAGGACAGGGCAGTGGCCGATCAGGAAGCCACCCAATGACCAGGGATCACAGTATCTCTGAGGTCACAGGAATGGAGGTGGCATAGGCTTGCTTCATGTGGAACAGGCTATGTTAACACTTTCATGTTTTGGGAAACCAAGGCCTGTAGGTCGTGCCAGCCTCTGCCATTTCACAAACGGCCAAGTTTCTCCAGAAAAGGAAGGGCCTTTGCCACCAGCTGCTTTCCACTTCCACCATCCACTGTGTGCCTTTGGGCAAGTTGCTGACTCTGCTGGGTTTCCTGCTTCATAGCATGGGGTGAAATAATGCCCAGGGCCCTGGTTTGGATGCGATTTGAGTATGACTTCCAAGGTGTGTTGGAAGCCAGATCCCCACTGTGGGGGCCTCACCTCTCAGAAGGGATTAGCGCTGGTCTCAAGGAGCGGATTCCTGAGCGCTGCTTGTGATGGGAAGGGTGAGCCCGCCTCTGCTGGGTCTGCAGCTCCCTGTCCTGCTCTGGGACGTCTTCTGCATCCAGTCTCACTCTTCTCATGCCACCAGAGTCCTGTAGATGCCGGCACCGTGCTCTGGGATCTCAGAAGTAAGACTTTGTTTCTTTGTATATTTCTCAATATCGGGTTTTCTGGTGCAGTCACACGAAGCTGACAAAGACACGGGGTGAGCGCTGAACGGGCACATCAGATGACATATGAGAGTGCTAGTGGCACTCCATAAAAGGTTGCCTAGGAAGAAAGTCTCCAACCTGGTCATCTGAACCTTAGCTGGCTCCTGTAGTACTAGAGGGATGTGCCTGATCACCTCCTCTGTCAGGACTCACTCTCTTGTAGACTTGTCTGGTTTCTGAGCACTTGTACACAAATCTTGTGTGTCTACAGGGAGCGGCCACATGTGTCAGAGTTTGAACAATCAGGGTCACCAGGTGGGAGCCCCAGATATGGCTACTCAGAAGGGGTTCAACTCAGAGACCAGTCACAAAGCTATAGCTAGACTGTGGAGACTCCTGGGGACACTTTGAGAATCAGGCTACAGCTAAGTAATCACCACTCTTAGGCTCAAAAGGATGAGGAGGAGAAATTACTGGAATCTTAGGAATACAGCACTGCCTCCTTCAGGGGAGACATGACCTTCTACAGAGGTGGCTCCCAGGGAGCCAGGAAAATTCACAGCCTGGCCCCGTCCTTCACCTTCATTCTTCTGTGCCAGGACTTCAGCACTGTGACTGAGGATACCAGCTGGCCTCTGGGGACATGGACCCTTTCTGTGGTTCCTCGTGGACCCCGCTGCAAAGCAGAGAGCTGGCAAAGTAGAAGAAATCAATGGGAGCAGAGAGACACAGGCCTCCTCTGGCGTCCTAGCCACTTTCTTGTTGCCAGGACACAATGCCCTACACTGACAGATTGAGGGAGGAGAAGTTTATTTTGGCTCATGTTTCAGTCCAAAGTCAACTGGCTCCGAGGCAGGGCGTGCTGGCAGAGAACTGCTCCTGGCATGGGAGACAGGAAGAAGAGAGAGAGAGAGAGATCAAAGAAGGAGCCCCGGAGAAAGATAAACCTGTCCAGGCCACATCCCCAGCAACCCGCCTCTTCTGACCAGACCCCAGCTCCCAACAGCAAGTCAGCTGTAAGCCCCCATAATCCAGCCACATCCTAATCCTCACTGATGACCACACGAGGCTTCGGGGGAACATCTAAAGTTAAACCACAACATATGGATACCCTAAGTCTGGGAGGGGTCTCCTTACCTGGGCCCTTCAAGGCCGAGAGCTGTCTGACTTGGACTTTGTCCTCCTGTATGCCGTGTGGCTTTGATTTTTCTGTCTTAGAATATTAATTTCAGGAAGGATAGACAGGAGAGACGTCCGCATATGTAGAAGCAGAACACCAGGGGCTCCTCCCTGTCTGTCTCCAGTGTAGTCTGTGATGGTGCTCACAGGACTGTGGCCTCCTTGGGGTAGTGCCAGCCATGTCTTTTCAGATTTAATTCCAATTACATTAAAGAGCAAGTGTCCAAGCATCCTTTGGCTGGTTCCTCAGCCTCTCTAAGCCAGTCTCCTCGTGTATAATAGTGTGCCAGTTCCCCTTGTTGGGAAGCAGAGCAGTCACCATTAAGTGATCAACAGTCTTGGGTTTGCGGAACACTCCGGTTCAAGAATCAAACCCTGTTGCTTGATGGGACCCATCATCACAACACAGAAGTGAAGTTCTGAAATATGGATGGCAGCTTCCTGACATGGGAAGGTGCCTAAGTGAAATAACTTTGCAGACATAGTTGGATTAAAATATGGAATAAACGATATTGCAAAAATAGGGGATACCCTACCATATTCTTCCCAGAGAGGTCACATGTCCAGTGCTAAAGCAGGAACAGCAAAGCTTGGGGTGTTTGGGGACCTCTCTCAAACTCCAGTAGCTGTTTCTGTTCAAGGCTGCAAACTATCCTATGTGACAGTGCAGGCAAATTTTGCTTTAAATTTAATAGTTCTTCTATAATCCATTTGGAATGAGAATTTAAAATAATATTAGTGATAATACATGCATTTAAGCATATGTTAGGTTTTTTCCCCAAATCCCATTCGCAGATTGAACTGCACTCCTCCCACCCCAGCCAGCACAGCGCTGGACATTATTGTCAAGCGCCTCATTCCTGGGGCCGTGTCAGAGGGGAGACACAATCGCGTCCCCCTGCCGGTGAGACCCTTCCTGGGCTTCTTTCTCCGCTCCAGGCTCTCCTCCTGCTTCACTGTCTTCCCCGCAAAGATTTCTTCCTGACAGCTCTTCACGTCAGTCAAAAGTCCGGGTCAGACACTTATCAATTGACCCAATGTTAAAGGTAGACACTCATTTCAGCACCTGTCAATAGCCGCTTTTGATCCATTTAGAACAGAGCCTGCATCCCCACAGTGATTTATACAGAGGCGTGCACGGACTTCTAAAGACTGGGAAACATTGCTAAACCCCAGACACTGGCTGGCATGTGTGCTGCTGCCTCTGCCAAGCGAGGGCCCTGGAGGGAGCAGCCGATGCCTGGGGAGTCATCTCTGAGTGACTCCAGTGTCAGGCCCCGAAGCGTGGTGTTCACCGAGGCCCCAGGATGGGAGGCTGGATGGAGCTCATCTCACGGTCTCCCTCCTGGAGGCTTGAGACTCACACTTTCACAAGCTGTAGAGACCTCTGAAAAGTGAGGTGAGCTAAGTCCTGAGTTACCTGCCTGGGCGCCCTGCATTTCCAGGGAGGGAGGTCACAGTGGGCCCGCGCTCTCCCTTGGGAAAGTGTGCGGAGTTATAAGGAGGGGCTCCAGGGTGTGATGTCCCTCTGGACAGTCCAGCCTCTGCCCCGCTCCTCTCCTCGGAGTATCGGGGAGACGCCCATCCCCTTGGAACTGGCCATCTTTCGCCTCGGTGCCTTCCCTGCACGGGGATAATGCATAGTTTTCTTTCCCAGGTGTGTCGCGAAGCTGCCAATCCCTCCCTGCTTGTGAGACAGCGAAAGAAATGTGAACATGTAAGAAATTCAGAGGGGCCGAGGAAATTTTCCTGACATGCTCCCGCTGTGACACCCCGGCAGTTGAAGAAGGCCTGTCATTGGCTGTCAACCTTTAACCTCCCCCAGACGTATTTTGAAATGATGTGAACAGAATTGCTGTGCGGTACCACGGGCCCCTTCCAACTCTGCGTGTCTGTCCTTGATGTCAGTCAAAAGTAGTTAACTGGCACCCGCGGAGCCTTAAAAAAAACCCTCCACAGAAATCAGTAATGACTTTAGTTAGGAAGACTGGCTTTCGTCAAGTAATGACTTTTTGACATAAGGTATTGTTTACCTAGGCAACGTTCTCTTACTTGCATTTTAATGAGCCTAATTAATAATAAGTTAGGAGTCCTCAGCTATTTCTTCACAGCTGGACCATATGCACTAATTACACTGAATGTGCAACCCTAAAATAATCCATTTAGTCGGAAAGAAATAGTTTTAATATAGAAAAAAAGCTTGGTTCATGTGTGGTTCTTCTTCACCCCCTTCATGATGTCAACCATAATATGACAACAATTTGCAAATAATTAAGGCAGACATCACCTTTCAAATGCAGGTTTTCTTTGTGGCTTCAGGTTGATGTTTTCACTCCTGAAAGTTTCAGGAGTTTGCCTGCGGAGCTGACTGCTAGACGTTTTGATACGTCCCACAGGTAAGTCACCAGGCCAGCTCTCAGGGTGAAGGGTAAACAGCGGTGGTAGTGAAAGGTACTCTCTTAATGGGGCTATTCCACTTTTAACAAATAAGTAACCTCCAAAGGGCCATTTTGGAGCTCCTGAAAGTCTTTTGCGTATCATAGAAAGCACGTTTTTATGGGCTTCCCTCAATAGTAAGTTCCTTGTTAGTTTTTACTCCACTCTCAATACGATTTGGCAAACTCAAATTAGCTGGAATCAGAGCCAGAAAACTTCAAAGAAGCCAAATTTCGGTCTCTCCACACCCATACATACCCAGGTTGCAGAAGCACAGGGTACCCCACAGACCCCCTCAGCAGAACACGCAAAGTACCCTGTTGTCCCAGAAGACTTTGGCCTTGTCAGCCCTGGAGACAGAGCTGTTGGAACTTGAAGGTGATGAGTTGATGCTTGGGCACAGGTTTTGGGATCATCACAAGGACACTATGGCTGAGGCACAGCTGTTAAAGGAGAGATAACCTGAGATATAATATATCATTGATCCCTTGAGCACAAAGTTGTTTTTCTTTGAAATCATGCAGTTCAGCCTTTAGGCTGTGGAAAGATGCCAGAGGAAATGCTATGAGGAAGAAGAGGCACTGCCCAGAACTTCAACGTGGATTCTTCCAGAAGCCACCAAGACTGCCAGCCACCTTAACGCAAGACACAGGCGACAGCAGGGCCAGACGCATTGGGAGGCTTTGCTCTGTGAGCGACTTCTGGATTTCACCGGGCCCCCATCCGCCCATGTTTTAACAAGACATAGTTCAAAGCAGTCCGAGATGATCTGAGCTAATTGGTTGATTCAGCAAGAAACCGGGAAAAGGTGGTGCTGAGGTCGGAGGCGTGGGGCTGGCAGGGTTAGCAGATGCTCTGTAGAAAGGGGCCGGGAGTGGAGGCGCACCCTGCCGGGCGCCATGTGTGTGACAGACGTGACAGAGAGCACGGGATGCCTGAGCGAAGGTGACAGCCCGGCACTCATGCACAAAGAAACCAGCTTCGCTCAGCGTCGACACCCGTGAAACGAAGTCCGCAAAATGGCCATGTTTTCAGGCTGCGGGCCGCTGGGCAAAGTCCTCCCTGCTGCAGCCTTCCACCCCTGGCGGGGACTGCACCCTTTCCCACGTCAGTGGCCTGGCCCAACTGTCCTCCAAGGCCACCCAGACAGCAGAGCAGGGGCCACGGAGTGCAGAGGTGGGTCCGCGGTGGCGCATGTGAGCCCCTCCGAGTGTGTTCACAGATACCGTCCGCAAGCTCCTCGCATGGGTCCAACAGGGAAGCCAGACGCAAACTCGTGTCTTTCTGTCACCACACCAGTGCCGGTGTCACTGCCTTTCAGAGTGAGCCAGGAAAACTCAGCCTCTGTGTTCGGGTTGAAAGTGCCACTCCCTTCCAGTGGGACCCACGTCATTCTCCGAGGACCACTGCTGGCCCCCAGCACACTCTGCGGGTCTCTCTCTGGCTCTCTGCTGGGGTCTCCTGTCTGTCCCCCATTCCACCCCGTGTCTGCACTGCACACTTACTGCTCAAGGACACAACCTGCCTCCTGTGACACACTCGATTCTTTCCCATTCCGAGGGTGCTTGTCTGTCTGTCCTAGTGTTGCTCAGAGATGTGTGACTTGAGTGCAGGCAGGAGATCAAATCAGATACACGTTTTTAAAGACTGAACTCAGCAAAGGATCTTCCGTCCCTTCCCGGATGTGTCTCTGAGTGGAAAATGCTGCTGTCTTATTCGTCCTGAGCACAGCGAGAAGACGGATGCCGAGCAGCTGTGTGGCCACAGAGGACTGCAGAGGAGTCTCACAGACTTGGTCTCCGACTCCAGGAGCTCACAGACGTCACCTGGGCCACGACAGACGTCTGTGGGAGTCGGGCATTGGCATCCGGACCAGAGTGTTGCTGCCGCAGTCACCACCAATGACCGGACGTCAGAAATGCCTACCACTCTGCCCTCTCCACCGCTCAGCACCGCCTTGCCCTGGCGCACCCCTCTCCCCCACTTAGGTTACAAACTGCTGTTCACTCGCGAGTCCAAGGCCGCTAACTGACTCCGCACGGGTGGAAAATGCTCATTTTATTAATTTTATTTCCCAGTGTAAATGTGTAAATTTCAAGGTAACGGAACTAGTAAAAATTTATGGACGGCATGAATATTATTTACTGAGATGACAGATTGGCAGCCAGCGCACTGACAGGCACCATTGTGCTCCCCCCGCCCCCAACCTCCAGCACCAACTTCTCCCGCAGCCGTCCCTGCCTGTGGGGTTCAGAGGTCTCAGGGTGAGACTTGATTTGCACATGGGCTAGAATTCTTTGTTCTGCTCTTCATGTGTGTGGAGAGGCAGGTGCTGGGGATCGAACTCAGGGCCTTGTGCTTGCTAAGAAAGGCTCTACCACTTGAGCTAAATCCCCAACCCCTAAAATTCTTTATTCTGGGTCTTTACGCTTGAGTCAGCAAGGATCAGAATGATCTTTCAGAATCTACATAGGAAGACTATAAACTTGAGTATGTATAGAGTATTTTCTGGTCCCCCCAAATACCTTCAGTTCTCTTTCGCTTACCTTTATCTGGGTTGGCTTCTTCTTTCTTTCTGTCCCACTCACATGTGCCTAATCCTTTATTTGAAACCCACCCTTCCAGACTCACATTTAGTCCTAGTTCTTATTAAGTATCCTTCCTGGTCCCCTAGTTGCAGATGTCAATTTACCCCTCTTTTGTATGGTACCCCTTTGTTTCTGTTTCTTTTATGACCCATTTTCTGTTGTGTTTGTTTGCTATTTCTCCTGTAACGGATGGCCACGAATTTAACAGCTCCAAACAGCACACATTGTGATCTTAGCTCTGTGGCTCAGCCCGGCTTCTCAGCTTGTGGCCTTACTGGGTGACAGGCAAGTTCTCACCTGGGGCTCGGGTCCTGTTCCAATTTCATTGGTTGATAAAACTCATTTTCTTCTCATGGTATCCGCACACTCCCTCCTTTCTGAAGCCAACAACAGCACCGAGTCCTTCTTGAGCTTCAAGTCTTTCTACTATCTGATGCATCTCTCCGCCGCCTTCTGTTCTCAGAAGGGAAATAACCCTGCTTGTAGGGGCTTGTATCATTGCATCGGGATGGAGAGAGTAATCTAGAGTAATCTCTGACTCTGAAAGTCTTAGTCACAGGTCCTGTCCTTTGGCTAAAGCAGCACAATCTTGAGCAGAATCCCAAAGGACGAACATCATGGGCCATGTTCTGCCCAATCACACCTCTTAAGCAGTGCCTGAGATGGTGTGAGCTCAGAGACGTGGACAGTGAACTGCAGTGGACAGAGTTGGTCCCTCATCATGCCTCTTACTTGGCTTTCTTGGAAAAGGTCATTCAAATTCTGTAAGGGTGTCCCTCAGGTTCCCACATGTGCTGGTACTAGAGGGTCTCAGGGACCTGATCCTGACTTTTGCCCTTAGAAGCAATGTTTCGGTACTTACTAATTCAGCGTTTACAACAACTTTAGAGAGTGTACCTACCACAAATAATGGAAGCAAATGTACACTTCAAGAGTTAGTCCAAGGAGGATCTAGCTGGTGACTGCTAACTGTGAGCACTAACACAGACTGTGGGGGACTCTCCCTTAATAGTTGTTCTAGTGAATGAATGAAGGAAGGAAGGAAGGAAGGAAGGAAGAAAGAAAGCCAAAAGATTTGCAGTCTACAGCTTGGAAACGATGTTAGCTGGAACCAATGCTAACTGGTTATACATGGAAACACATGGAGAACATGGAGAGTCCAGGGCCATGAAAGCAGGAACTGGTTTGAAATTAACTCTAGAGAAGGGGCCTCAGGATAGTGCTCAGCTTTGGGAACACTTGGAGGCCCTGAGACAGCAGATCTGTGACTCTTGGAATAGAAAACTGGCAAAGCAGCTCTTACTTCTGCCTGCCCACAGGAGAGGGGCTGGGAGTGGGGCTCCAGAAGCATATGTTACTAGCAGCACGCTCTAAAGCTCTGTGGATCTCCTCAGATGACCATGGACACACCACCAGCATTGACTTGGAGCTCACCAGGACATTTTGGAGAGCAGGTAAATTTACAGAGAATTCATGAATAATGAAAACTGACTGTACTTTATTAACAAGTTATGCTTGAAAAATCAATTAAGAGACAGGATTATTATAGATCTTTCACATATAATACTGTACCTGATTTAAAAACAGCGATTAGAAATATCATCTGTGTTTATACAAAAGGAACAATCAGTGATAGTATTCTCTGGAGACAATGCTGGAGATCTGGATTTGGCATTAACTATTTGGATAGCTGAAGGCCACTGATATCTTGACTAACACCTAACTTCTCTGAGCTCCTTAGACAAACTGAGCTGATTTGCCATTTGATTGGCCCTGCACTATGCATTCCATCTCTCTAGGGAATGAGGGTCTGCCCAGTCCACCCTGTTTTGGAGATGGGCATCCTAGAGGGGCTCTGTCTGCCTCCTGCCTCCTGCCCTGGTCCTGAGCTGCCAGCAAAGCACACTGCTTTTCCAGGGAGCAGCCACGGCAAGGTAACGTCTGGAGGGTGGGCACCTGCAGGAGGAGGGAGGGAGCAAGCCCAGCCTGTCCTGGGAATGGCTCTCTGAATGTGGTGTTCAACTCCTCTATTTCTGTAGTGCAGATCATGGTCAGCACCCGCCCTCCTCCTGGGCTGCTCTTATTAGACCAGAGTAAGGCAGAGACACTGCAGGGACTTATAGACTGTAAGTAAATAGTAAGATTCTTGTCACTTATTTGAATTCTTTGCTGCCTTTCTCACCTCCCTGTCTCAGACTTCCCACCCGGAGGAAAACAGCTAAAACTCTAACAACCCCATGTGATTATTTGGGAATGCTTGTAGCAAAATCAGAGCAAATATAAGTCTTTTTCTTTCCCTTTCATTGTTCCCATAAGTAAAGAACACTGTCTCGGTCTTGACTTCTTTTTCCTTATTTATCAAAAACCCCGCTCTTAGACCTTGTGGGTTACAAGCGGGGCCCTTTGGGCAGCAACATTTCATAGAACAGTCATTCAGATAAAACATCGGTGGCCCATGGGTGCTGCTTAAATGCCCACAGTGGGGAAGACCCTCACACTGCAGTGCAGGAGACAGAACAGAAAGGCCTTGAAGATGTCGTGCGGATAGAAGATATCCAACAAAAGCTGCAGAGCTTCCTGACTGCCCGCAGATTTCATTCTTTAGAAAAAGAGTCAGGTAGTAGTGTTGGGTGCCTAGAGAATCCTGCATGACTTTTCATAGTGCTTTTTTTTTTTTTTTGGTCAAGGAGGGATCAAAATAGCAATGAAGACCTGGGTGTGAAACTGAAGTTTCAAATTTACTTAACCTCAGAGTCTAAGATTAGTCACAGCCTCTTGGAACTTCAGCTTCCTCACATGTCAAAGGAAACTAATTGACTCTTTCTCAGCGGGGTTTGTGAGGTTTGAGAACAGTTTTGCCTGCAAGCGTTCTGACAGTGAGACCTGCACACGGGAGGCAGCCGTGGACGCAGGGGGCTTAACCCTTCCCAGCCGCCGGCGAACTCTTCAGACCGCGTCTATAGTCAGTCACTGCTACACTTTAGAGAACAGGCCCGCAACAGGCTGTTGGGAACAAATAAGATAATACATATTTTCTACCCTAAAACAGCTTGCAACTCACTGAATTTAATCAAAGGACACGATCGACATCACAGTCATTGCAAATCTGATAAAACTTCATTCAGAGAGGAGTAGTCTTCACAAAGCTGATTTCAGGACCCCCTTTCAACGTCCTCGCTGCAGAGATGACATCTTGGCTGCAGAAGTTACGTGGTACATTTATTCATGTTCCTGCTGAGATCTTTTCTGGAAATTCTACTGAGTTGCCAGAAGAAACTCGTGACATGTTGTAAGTTTAGTATGTTCAATTCACTAACACTATTAGGGCTGTGAACAAATTTATCGACACAGCCTGAGCCACTTAGTAACAGGCAGTAAGTCATAGATTAGAAAACCTCCTTCTCACAGGCCTCTAAACTCTAGGAATGAAAAATGAGAAATTCATCTTGAGTTCCTTGGAACAGCGATAAGAGACCTGACCAGAGGTTGCCACTAATGATTCACGGCAGGAATCATTCGTATTTTCAGAATGGTTCTTATGTCCCTTGAAACATAAATTGAATCCCCTTGAAATACTGCTTTTCATTTTAACATGAGTGACCCAAACAAAAAGATTTGATGGATACAGATTTGTTTTAGCTGGCCCCTCTCACAAACAAGGGTCTGGACTTGTTGGACATGTGAAGGCCAAAGGGATGGGGTCAGCTGGGAAGAACCTACGATCAATTGCTTTTCTTCTGGATTATCCTTCTCCAGGGTAAATTTCTGTCTTTCCTCCCAGGTCGATTTGCACAAACACACGATGAGGAAACTGGATGTACATGTATGAAGCAATGTTCCCATGGAAAGATTGCAGGATTTGAGATACTGGTGTGATTCTTTTTGGTAAGATTTAATCAGTCCTTTTCCAGGAAAAGAATTTTTAAAGAGGCCTTGCTGAAGTACTTTGTTTGTGTTTGTTTGTTTACATTAATTACAAAAAGCTTTCATATAAATTACAAAATAATTAGCTAATTTTTCCACCCAGAACTGTCCACTTTCCTGAACATCCTTTAGTTGACATAATATTGTTGGAAACTTGAATCTCAAACATGTTTCATGCATATGTTTTTTTAACACCAAGTTTAGAGTAGATATCTCACAGATTGCCTACCCCAGAAGATCAGTATTTTCCCCAATGTTTTCTTTTTTTCCCCGACACTAAAAAGTGATAAATTCTGCAGACTCTGAAGCAGTCAGTATAGGTTAGAATTCTGTCCTCTGCCAACTTGTTAAGAACTCGACTGATTTCAGTTTGTTTCTGTAGTTTGGTTTCTGCCTCTACAAAAATGACCAGAATAATTGTGTCTCTCACAGATATTTTCTGTAAATTTAAGTAGCATGAGTTAAAAAAAAATAAGACAGTCAATGGCACCTATAAAAGGTTAACAAATATTATCATAGGTAGTCTGTCATAAACCCTCTGATGCCCATATAATAATTTAAAATGCTTCATTTCCCAGGCCTAATAATGAACCTTGGTCTCTTTTACTCTTTGAATTATTTTTTTGTTCATCAGGTAAATACTTTGCATGTTTACCAAGCTTGCTGCCTTTGCAAAGTAAAAGATTTTTAACTGGAAAAAATATGTATTTTATTGCCCTTCTCGTAGAATCTTGTGACTGTCAGCTGCCATACAGGCTGGTTTATCAAAGAGATGAGAGGTAGAGTTACAGATGGAAAGTTAGATATGTGGCCTGAGGAATTCAGAGATGCAACCTGGGCAGAACAGCAGACACTCAGTAACTGGAAGCCATGTTCATAGCAGGATCTGAGAGCAAAAACGTCACACAAAGTGAGCAAGAATCAAATTGTTGGTTTCTGTTAGAATGTATTTTTGAGTCTCGCAAACTAGTGGGAAGTGGATGTTCTACGAGGCGAAGTCACCTGTCCCCCATACTAAATTCTGTGTGGAACCTAGACACAGCTTAGCATGGAGGGAAGAGGACTAAGGCTGAAAACGCCAGCACACAGGAATAGATAAGGACCATCACATTAGAGAAAATTCAAGGGAGATCAATAAAAATGATTAAGGGACTCACAGAATTGATTTTTGAGAAAAGATTAAGAAAAATAAATGTGCAACTTGACACATAGCCAGAGAGGAATATGATAACTGGGTGGTCCAAGGAGATCCATGGACCAATGCCAGGAAGGTGTCCTGGGGTGGGAGCGGGGTGTAGACAAGTCCCTAACAAGGTGCCAGGATACAGCTCTCCCGGGAGTGGTAAAAAGCCTCTCCCCAAAGTAGTGACAACTCAAGTGGCCAGATGCTTCTTGAACTTTAGTGGCAGGCTATAGAAGTGGACAAGACCACTGTTATGGCTAGTGTCTAGACATCCCCCCAAAGCCTCATATGCTCATAGGCAGGGCTTTTCGGTGGTGGTGAGCCTAGGGTGTGTGAATGTGGGTCAAGTGTGTGATACTGGGATTAAGAGCATGTGGTACTAAATCAGTCCACTGATTGGAATTAGCATGGTTCTGGATGTGGATAATGGAAGCCCCACTCTGGGTGTGGGTGGCACCAATCAATAGGCTGACAGAGTGGCTGAAGTATAAAGGGAGGCAAGCTGCTGCTGCTGCTTGCTGCCTCTTGCCTGCCATGCCATGGACTGTTTCTCCTCTGCGAGGCCTCTCTGCCACACCACCATACCCTGGAGCCAGCTGACTCTGGTCTGAAACCTCTACGAACTGTGAGCTAAATAAGCTTTTCCTCCCTTAATTTTGGTCATCTTGTATTTTGTCCCAGCAATGAAAAACATGACTAAGACAACCATCAAATGAGTCTTTTTTAGTGTCATTTTATGGGAACAAGAGAACACAGGATGGAGAGTTATAATTTCAACTTGACCTCTTTTCAGATTGATGACATTGTAGGAGCAGATTAACCTGTTTCTGACCACATAATTAAAATTAAAGAATGAGAAATAACTGTAACATCCAATCTGATGTATTTGTACCCTTAAAACACATAACACTGTACATGTATATAAAAAGATGTCTGTCTTATGGGTATCGACATATAAGCAGACATATATGTGATTCACACACATGTATATGCACAAATGTGTCCAGTAAGTGTTTGTACTCAGCAATGCACCTTCGTTTCCAAATTGGCCTGGAGGATGATGGAGCACCTCAGTGGATTACCTCTGTCCTTTGTTCGGCAGTTTCCAGAAGTGGCTCCTAAGCCAAGTATGAATCATCCTTTTCTGGCACTGGAAAGGCCATTTTCAGCACAGCTACATTGCAGGATCATTATTCTTAAGGCCGCATTACAGGGCACCAGAGGAAATGACATAATCCAACTCAATTCACCAAGAGTGGCAACAGAGGAAGCTTAAGGCTACATCATCCCATCTATATATTCTCTCCGGAAGTCACAAAACTTCTAATACAGTCTTTCAGGGAGAACATCCAGCTAAAGATAAATGGGGATAAGTGGTCAGAGATATGCCCTTCTGGTATAAAACTTCTTTCTTCTGTTTGTTGCAAACACGAATGTATATAATAATATATGTATACTACTGCAGCATGTCCTTTTATATTAGACATAAAGCCCTGTCATCGTGCAGCTGACATTCTCTCACTCTCACGCGGTGTAGGAGGCCCTTTAATAGCCATCATCACAATAAAATGCGCCGAGGATAAAGTGACCACAAACAACGTCAGGGGAAATGTTGACCTACATATTTTTGATGACACAGCCTCGTGTTTACTGTATGGCTTTCCCTAGATTTACTCCCCACATTATTGAACGGATGTAAGGGGTTCATGTGCCACATTTTCTCTGCTCGAGGACAGAAAGGAAATTTGATTTTCCTCTCAAGTGAGCTGTGCATTGGACTCCACTGAACAGTTTTCCCAACAGGCCTCTTAGAGTCACTATCCCTAAGTGGCGCTTAGCCCCACTCAGGGCAGAAGAGGATCGCTGTAAGTGGCCATGTTATTATTAGTGTATGTGTCAAACATTTTAAAAGCCAAAATTCAACCCTAGACACTCTCATGTCTTTTTTTGCAGACTTTCTATGATTGTGTGTGTGTGTGTGTGTGTGTGTGTGTGTGTGAGAGAGAGAGAGAAAGAGAGAGTCAGAGAGAGAGAGATGTTATCATAGAGTTGCTCGGCCCTGAAAATGTCTAAATGTTCCTGCTGTGACTTAAAAAAGCAAACATCACTGGCAGCTGTTGTGATCAAAGGTTATTTTATAGTCTGGGAGATAAGCACATGCAAGTATTTCTACGTAAGAGGACAATCAAGTGGGAATTGTAGCTGAGGTATATGGAGTGTTTTATAGAAAGTGGTTGGGAACCCACTTTATGCCTCCTGATCTCTCGCTCACATTGAGGGTATAAAAGGGCTGGGTTTGCTCTACCAGATGAAGATTTAGAGGGAAGATTTCAGAGGAGAGTTGTGGGTATGCTGTGAGTACAGTTCCACCATAAAAAAAGGCGCAGGATTTATCTTTTGACTCAAACCAAAGAAGGAGGACTTTAGAAGACACTTTGGAGAAATAATTACGTCACCCACACGGTGCTGGGTCACAGCTGAATGCTGAATGTGTCGTTTCTGAGGAACAGAGTGACAGGCCAGCCGAGGTGACCGTGGTACAAAGTAGAAGACCGTGGTTTGGCGATCACTCTGTGCCTGAAAATTTTCATACATGAAAATTCTCTGTGGATCAGACAAGGATCATTTACATCCGGGAGACAGCTGGGGATTTTCTTAGATTTTACCCTAGAAAATAACCTGGCGAGACAAGACGACATCAAGAGAAGTGAGCCAGAGGTGGATGCACCAGTAGCCAGGGGCTGTAGGAGTCTCAGAAGATCAGCCAAGCCAGGGGTGAATCCAAGGGCACTGCAGGGATATCTGTGACATAAATTCACTAGAACGAAGCTCAATCCTGAGAGACAGGACTTTCAGAAACCTTCACCCTGCCCCAAAATGCTGAGCCTCATCAGCCACCAGAGTCTCTTTCCTTTTCTTTCACTTATTTAAGAATGGAGGGATCCAGTATTACAGTTAGCAAGATACAGGATGAGGAGAAGAGCTGGGGTGAGGAAAGGAAGAAGAAAACTAACTAGAGGAGAACCAAGATAGGGAGGAGGGACACCTCAATTCTAGGTTTTAATTATTGCATGCAATGAGGCACCTCACTGAAGTGACAGTGTGTCTTGTGGGCTTCAGGTGATCACAAGAACATGTAGTATCTACACACGGTTAGAGAACCAGGACATGTAGGCCAGCGGAGGACTCTAGAGGGAGGGGACGTAGCTGGAAGCGGTGGGTGGAAGGTGCTGCCCCATTCCCTTAAAAACAAGCCATGACAAGCTCCCTAGCGTCATCTCAGGTCTTTTTGACCCAGGCCAAGAATCAGCTGTTTCTTCAGCGAGCTCTGGTTCCTTTCATCTGAGAACAGTGCTATGGTGTTTAGAAACCAAATGTGGGTGCTGGGTGTACTCACTGCTGCTGAGAGCTCACCACTTCAGTGGTTGCTGGGGCTGCGGCCGGAAGGCAGGCAGGCTGCCCACATATATTCACTGAGATATGTATCCATTTGTGTAGATACCAAAATAAATCACACTGTTATCTCCAAGCTTGAGCCACCCCTGCAATAATTATTCCAGCCTCCCCCACTTCCACCTGATTATTTATAACTTCTTTCTCAAACTGAAAAACTTGGTTCCAATTTATTTACATATTTGTTCAACTCATCTACATGAAAAATACTGTCAGAATTGGCTGCCCTGTGAGAAACCAACTTACCAACCAGACAGAGGGCAGGGTTGACGCACAGTTCTTTGCTCTTTGGCTTTAGAGTGTTCAGTTACTGAGATCGGCTCTTTCCCGCATCCCTTCATTACAAGGCTGGTTCCCCAACATCCTGTTGACTTTTTAAAATTTGCATACAGAAAGGTTCATTCTTGGTGATGCAGAATTTTGCGGTGTTTGATAAATCCATGGAATCATGTACCCGCCAAAACAGAACTGCACAGAATTACCCTGCAGTGCCCCTCTGTGGCTGTGTGACAGTCAGCTTCCCTCCTTTCCGCATCTCCAGATAACCACTGATCTATTTTCCCCTCTCGTACTTTTTCCCTTCCTATAATACCATACAAATGCGTTAGTTATACATAGTGTACTGGTCACCTTTTTGTTGCTAGGACAAAATACCTGGCATGCACAGCTTAAAGAAGGAAAGGCTTATTTTGACTCATAGTTTCAGCATTTTCAGTCTGTGGTTGGCTGGCTTTAGGGCACAGCCATCATGGTACAAGTATGTGGCAGAAACCACTAATGTAGACTTTTATGGAAACATTAGTTTTTATTTTGGTTGGGTCAATGCCTAGGAATGGGATCGCTGACTATACATTAAATGTACACTTAACTACGTAAGGAAATACCACACTGTCACTGAAGTGGCTGTGCCGTCCTGTGTCTCCACCAGCAGCGAGAGTTTCCAGGCGCTGCCTCCTTGCTGGCACTTGGCCTTGTCCGTTACCATTATTTTAGCAATGCTAACAGGTGGGCGGTAGTATTGCTGTGGCTTGCACGTGCACTTATCTAATGACAAATCACACTGGGCATCTTTTCTTACACTGATTTATTGATTTGTCATTGTGTCCTCTTCGGGAAAGTATCTGTTCAAGTAATTTTGCAAAATTATAAATTGTGTAGTTTTTCTTATAAAATTAATTTTAGTAAATATTTTTCTTACACACATGGGTTTTTTATATGCAATTAAAAAAATCTTTTCCATATCCATTCACCTGGTGGGAAATAGATCATGATATATTCTCATTTTTCACTGTAGTTAAAGTCTATAAAGTCACCATAAACACTGAATCGGTGAATACTGATCCATTATTTCTAGGAGAAATTATGTAGCTATTATAGAAAAATTAAAACCCAGCAGCTAAAGGCAGGGTGAGGTGCCCCAAATACTAGGAGGCCATAGGAGACCAGGCTGCAATCATATTAGCCTCCAGTTAAGTTTTGACCTAAGTGTACCCTCCAGCCAGCACCTGTTGGAATCCCACCAGGACGAAACCTGCTGCTTTCGTGACTCGCGGTTGGGAGCTTCGGTTCTTATCAGAGTGGAGGATTCCGACTCAACACGTTACCACCACCAGGTCATCTGCCCCAGCTCCCTCCCTGCTCCAGGAAATTCTTTGTTTGTATCCTCTCCCCTGCAATTCCTGAGAACTGCTCTGTGTCACTCTTTAAGTCACCCAAGACCCTTCTTCCAGACGGTTTGCTCCCTGACTGTGCCACTCTGAATTCTTCCAAACTGAATTCTCTCCCTTCCCCTTGGAGTTTGTTCCTTCAAAACTTGTCTGAAATTCTGGAGCACGTTTCAACATGTTGAAATTTTTGTCTCTTGAGTTGCAGCTCTGATCAGCTTCTACAAACTCTCTGTGCCTCCGTTTCTCTTAAATTCATCTCAAATCCTAAAAATGATACATTGGACAGGTTCTCTTTTTGTTTATTTAACAAAAAAAGAAAATGGGGGCTCAAAAGTGTCAGTGGCTTTCTTGAGGCTGAAGTGCCCAGGTGGGATTCAAACTCTGTTCCAGAGAGCATCTTATATAGCGCCCCCAGCACCCATCATCTCTGTCCTCCCGGGGCCTCATCCTAGGACTGGAGAGAAGGCAGAGCTGCACTTGCTTGACTTCAGCCAGTAGAAAATGTAGAGCTACCCCCTGTCCCATCACCCTGCACAGGTCCACACAGGAGGCAAGGGCACCGGGGGTATTCACTTTGGGATTGCAAGTAGTTTTCAGGGAGTATAGGACTTGTGCGTAATGACGACACATTGTGCATGGAACGATTTTGGAAACCAGCCAAAGCAGAAGCTGCTGTGAAATAGAAGTTCAGACTTAGAGCCTCACCTGGAATTAGAAAATTAAAGGGAGAGTAAGAGTGAAGGGAATTTCCCTCTGCCATTTGGACGTTTGACAATTGAGACTCCTTAAATAAAATGGCAGATAGTAACAAAAGAAAAAGTACACAAATTGCACCCAAAATGGTGGACTCCAAGAAGGACCAGGGGGTAGAAGTTTACAGAGCTTTCAAAGCACACAAAGGAGGGGGCGGGGATTCGAGGGTGCAACAGGCTGTGGGAGGCTGCTCAGAAGAAAAGCATGGTGGCCAAAGGCTGCTGCTATGTAAATAAGAGCTTTTTAGAGGACAGCACTCAGAAGAGTGGAGTTTGTTTGCAGCCAAGTCTTCATGGGTGCCCTAGAGGAACTGGGCCTCGGGCCTTCATTCCTGTGAGCTGATCTCTTCAGCTTAATGAGAGGCCAGGAGAGGCCATGACAACTGCATTCTGTTAGAGGAACATCCCTCATTCAGGTGGGGAAATTGTAAAGAAAGACCCTCCCGGAGCTTGGGAGATAAAGAGGCACAAGAGACGGGCTAGGGAGAAGGTCAGAGTGGGGCTCTGGGACTGCTTCTCTCTGAGACTTCTTTCACGTAAAGCACTCAGCATGTCAAAGTGCCATCCTCTGCAGTAGCTCTTTCTAAGTGGCAGAAATACATAGACGTCTCCTTTTTGTCTGCAGGACTTTGCTTCCTGGTATTACATATGCTGTATCTTGCAGGGTATACTTTCTAAACAACTAAAAACTACACTCTAAACTGTACAATTTGCTATCTGCTATTAATCTATTCGAGGAACACCTGTCTAACAGGTATGTGGTTCAGTACATCAAAGTTCCTCTCTGGGAAGGGTAGGGCACTCCAGGCACCGCCTGCTGCTTGCCTGTGTCCTTGGCCAACCTCAGGGTTAAAGGGACTGCTACAGCAGGATCCCGGCTGTCAGATGCCACCCTGCAGCTTTTCGGAGGCAGTGGGCCCCAGATCTTTTATTTTTCCGAAAGCACAAGAACACTGCCCATTAGTAATGCAGACGGGATGAGTGGACAACACAGAAACTGATTGTGTGTGGTGCGTCCTTGAATTAAGCAGAAGCTACTAATAAAAGTGAACTCACTGCATGATTTGTGGGGTCCTGGTCATAGCCATGTGTGTCTCAAAGCAACAGGAAGCAGGAGTAACACTCAGTTGCTACCAGTCCATCTAGGAGATGGACATTTTGTTGCAAAAAGGGAGAACTTTGGCCTCTTCTGGCTTTGCAGAATGAAAGTCCAGAGCACCAGGTGTAACAAGCTACAGGTTTCATTGAGTCTCCTCTGATTTAGTTGCTCTGACATTTGACCCTAACTTTGCCCTGCTCTACCAGGACCTAGGTGAGGTGCTGCTTAGCTCCCCCAGGCTCTGGAGTAAGGTTTGGTGAAGGGAGCAGGAGGGGTAGGGGAGTGTGGGACTGGACTGGAGGGTCAAGTTCTTGTGTTAGTCACTTTCCAGTGACTGGGACAAACTATCCGATACCCACAATTTAAAGGCTCACGGTTTCAGTCCATGGCTGACTCCAAGGCAGACAGGATGGCAGAAGGGCTTGGTGGAAGAAAAGATGTTCAATCTGCAGTAGCCAGGAAGCAGAGAGAAGAGGGATGAGCCAGAATACACCCACAATGTGTATTCAAGGTCACATCCACAGCAACTACCTCCAACTGCCTCCACTCCACTTCCTATCAGCACATTCAGCTATGAACTCATCCATAGATAAATCCTCTGATGAGTACAGCTCCCCTGTAAATCTGTCACCTCCACATGCATGAGATTATTGGGGAACACTCTAGATCTAAACCATAAAATGGGCACACGGGCTTGTCTGCCTTTTGAAAATCCTTAAGTAATGTACACCATGTACAACTAAAGGGCGTTGTGTTTGTCCTGAGAAAATTATCATTCCAGAGAAATGCTATGGTGTGGTCAGATTACATTAGCCTTCCTCAGGAGCGCCTCCAAACTCACTTCCTCTCTGACAACACTATATTGGTGCTGGCCCAACACGGACACTCACTTCTTAGCTAACACCCTGGCTGACACCAGCATGCGGTGCGAGGTCTGACATCTGCCCTCCACATTGAAGTGCTCTGACTTTCCCAGTTGTCACATTTGTGGACTAGGTAAGCTGCTGCTTCCCGCTTCTGCACCAGCCGGGTCTGGAATGGTGGATTCCCGGCCTCTGCGTCCTCAGGGGCCTTCTCTGATCCCCTCTGTCGAATCCCAATCCTTGCCCAACACCTCTCCTTAACATTTAGTGCCGATAAGTGCTCTCTATGTGCACTGACTCGTTACTTATGTGACTTAACCAAGGATGGAAGTTCTGCTCTAGAAGTCATGGTTTTGAAGGCCTGCACACACACACACAGTCACACTCACACATTACTTATTCTTCTTCGTGTCTCTTTCACTAAATTCAAACTCTGTGCAATTGGGAATCTGTGTTTACTATGTCCCATGCTTGCAGCACTGTGCTTGCCATAGAGGAGGCTCAATAAAAATTTACTGAATGTAATAAATAAATGATTTTACCTAAATTAATTTTCCAGAGATGGGAGGGATGTCTATTTAGTTCACATTATCCAAGACTTTGCAACAAACAGACATTTATTAAAATATGAGGATGCGACTTGTATTTGGGGTAGTCACTAACTCTCTGGAATCCTGGGCCTACGGCTCTCTCGATGTCAGCAGGCATCACCCTTGTGTTTTGTTCTTCCGGTTCGCACCCTTCCTTCTCAGTGAAAACTTCTGCAAAGTTCTCTGCTGCCTCTCAGGCCAAGGGGTACAGGGAAATCAAAGTCCATCAGTATTTTTTTTCCAAACTTAAGATAGGTTACCATCTGGCTACCCAGGGCACTGGGTGTCTGGAGCAAGTCATGGCTTGCGTTAATGTCAACAGTGTTTGGAATAAGCTTTTTGTAATATTGGTGGCTAACAAACAATACATATTCATAAATGCTGATGAGGCAGATGATCTGACATGGTCTCCGGAGAACAGCAGGACAAGAGTGGGTGGGAAATGGATGGACAGCTGTGAGGCCCTGCGGCCTCGCCAGGGACGGATGTCCTGTGCTACAGACCGCTTTCTTTCTGAAAGCCACGTTCCCTGAAGTGCGCCTGTGGTGGCATTTTGGACCATTTGGCTTTTGTCAGACTAGGCCTTTAAAGTTTTCGCTTTTATTAGTTTTTGCAAAAGGATCATATGACAAGTATTTCTTTGGAGCTGATCACGTAGAGGGCACATGTCACAAGCGCAGCCACCCTAGTTCTGCCCACTCAACCAAGAATCACTGACTAAATTTTTTGGGGGGGCGGGCAGCAAGTACTGCAGAATGATTCTCGAAGAACGTCAGGAAATACCTTCACAGGGCTTGTCCTCTTGGTAAGAAGGTGACAGTCAGTCTGGAAAATTGTTTTTTAAAATTTATTTTTACATGTTTATTAATACACGATGATCACATTCATCGTTGGGTATTGGTACGTGTACATAACTCTTCTTAATTCCTTTTACCTCCTCTTTCCCTCCCTTCCATCCCCTCTTCCTCCATCTTTTGCCCTCCTTCCTTATTCATAAAACTTCTACCTCCCTGTATCCCATTATCTATCTTTTATTTTGCTTTTTAGATTATTCATTGGATTGTTCATTTGGATTTTTCATACAAGAGAATCCACGTGATATTTCAGCTTGTGTGTCTGATTTATTTCACCTGCTATTGTGGTCTCAAGGTGCATCCATTTTGCTGTAAATGACCAGAGAGAGCAATATAAAAGCCATGCACACTGACCACTGTAGTTCTCAGCTCTCCTACTTGATTCCAGGGCTTGGAGAAGGGAATGAGAATATGCCTGATCTCACACCTGTGGGACTCTGGGGCTCTTCACAAGGGGGAACTGTGGTCTATTCAGTATCTTACCCTCTAATCTAGAAAATAAGATGACCTAAATAGATTATTTTACATGGCTTATAATACAAAAATTCTCAAGCTATTTCAACCCTCCTTTCTTCTATTCATTGTGAAATCTTCCTTAAAGAAGAGAGGAGAGTAGTGCTCCCACTGTAAAAGCCTGCATCCCAAAGCCCATGCACCGAGAGGAAAGGGCAGCTTCTTTCCTATCCCACTCGAGCTATGAGACAATATTCTAGACTTATGGGCATTGGCCACCTTCTGTTCTGTAAAGGTTTGGATGGAGAATGCATTAGGATTTGTGCTCCACGCAATCCCTGTGGAAATCACTGTACTCATCTTACTGTTGTCACACAAGGTCCCAT
Organism: Hystrix cristata; assembly: GCA_004026905.1. NCBI lineage: Eukaryota > Metazoa > Chordata > Mammalia > Rodentia > Hystricidae > Hystrix > Hystrix cristata. The sequence goes on along the minus strand of PVJO010008228.1, from coordinate 16,178 downwards.
ACTCAATAATAGGCAAAAGCAAAAGCTTGACGCATAAAACTTTATTTAAAAAAACAGGAGCTGGCCGTTTTACAGACAGTGCTTCTCAAACTTGAATGGGTGTGTGACTCAGTGGAGGACCTTGTGGAAATGCAGATGTAGATTTGGTAGCCGTGCCCTGGGTCCTGATTTGGCATCACTGGTAACCTACCAGGAGCCAGACTGGTGCTGCCGCTAATTGGGCTCAGTGAGCACACAGACAAGGGCACCCTGGGAAACTCTTCCTGTCCCCAAACTACTATACTTATTTCAGGTGACTGCTTAGGAGGGGCCCCAACTTCCCCAAATCAGTTACCGAATTCATATTAAGAATATGTTAATCATTACTTTTTCCGTGCATCTTAATGATCTGTTTTTAGGTCTTGGACCTTATTATTTAGTCAATTTAATGCTAGTTGTGCCTAGACCAAAAACTATTCTTCCTTGGTAAGACTGTCTCTCATCTCTCACATTGGATAGTAAATCAGATTTTAAACTAGTGGGATTTTCTTAGAGTTATGCACACTGTGAACTGCCCATCATGCCTCTGTTTTCATGCTGATTTTGAACACATTGTCCTTGTCTACTTCCGAAGTAACGGTTTCCTCTGTGGTTTCCCACACTCTATGTCCAGGTGCCACCCTGTACTCTACTGGAGGAAGCGCCTATCATCAGGAAGCACTTGGCACATGAATGAATGTTGTTGGGGCTCAGAAAACAGTACCTTAAAGTATGGCATCTTGGCAGCTGAACACTTTGAAAGAAAGAGCTAAGTAGCATAATCTTGCTTATCTGCTCATGGAACCCAGGCCAGTGTCCCTGGTCCTTCACTTCTGAATGCTCCTGGGACATGGAAAATGCCAATCAAACCAATGCTATAGTTGATCTGCCTTTCTCTTCTTAACCTGCCTTTTCTTACAGAAGTGTTGTCCCCGGCTCCCAAGATGGGGTAGGAAAGGTGTCCCACCTTGGCCAACGCTTAGTTACGATTTCCTGCTTCGCTCAGTATTAATTGCCTTGCTCTTTAAGAAGAAAATCTCTTACTCTGAAGGCATGGTAATTGCAACTTTCAAATTTATCCTGACTGCCTTTGAGCAGAACTTTACTCTTACAGAGAGCTAAAATACTAGCTCAAAACATAACTCTGTGTTCTTATCCAAAATAACCCCATACAGTTCTCCAAAATTAGTCCAGCTTCCAGCTGAAGCTAAACCGAAATGAGACGTGCCCTAAATATGCTCTTGTCTACTAAGAATTCTAGCCTGCTCTGGGATCCGGGGCTGCCGAGTTTCTTTCGGATGGCTTAACTTCCAAGCAAGAGCTGTTGCCATGAAAACAGCATCTTGGTAACGTCAGATCTAAACTTAAACTGCCCTGAAAAAGAAATACACTTTCTGTTTACTCTATAAACTTTGATCACTATTTTAGTTTTCCATGGTTCTTCTTACTTAGCAAATTGTCCTTAAGTTGAACCTAAATTCTTCTGGCTGCAATACAAGCCCATCTTCCTTTACTTCTTATTTTAAACAGCTGCTAAACCCTCCTTATCCAGCAGCAATTAGCCTGAACTAATTTTCAAAGTCTCCTGAGAGGGGCTCATTTTGCAGAGAGTCGGTGGGATCTAGGCAGGGTAGAAGGGCCAGGAGCGGGTGGGCGTGTGGCTTAAAGAACACCATGTGTCCCTACAAGCTGAGTGAAAAGATAAAGAAAACTATTACCTGATTGTAAGAAATATACAAAGTCGGTTTTTTCTTTACACTCTGCTGTTTCTTAAACTATTTGTTGAATTACAATGGTTTTTATAGCTTACTAAACGTCTGCGTTGCTTAATTAAAAATTTAAATCCCTGTAGCATTGTAAAGCTATTTGTTATCCTGGTCCATCTGAACATCATTTCAGTTCGTAGATGAAGACAGTCAGGCACAGACAAAGGACGAGCTCAGGGCTGTCAACACTGCACACAGCAAAGACAAGTGTGCGCCTCACTAGGCTCTTAGGAGGTAACCCATGAGCCCTCTGAGCATCCTGTGTGATAAGGGTGTCTGTGTTACCGGGGACTGGAGGCAGCCATCAGATAGACTCTGCTAACAGCGTGTTCCGTGGTGGGGCCCTTGGGCAGTGCGTTATCAACTTGACCACTAGTGGGGCTGGAGACTGTGTCAGGCCCATGGTGGTCAACAATGCTGTCAGGGGCAAAGTACCTGCTACCCACAATTTAGAAGGGGAGAGGTTTAAAGTGGCTTGTGTTTTAGGGGCTGTAGTTTGCACATGGTTTGCCAGCTCCAAGGAAGAACTGACCTGGTGGAGGGGCAAGCAGAGGAAAGATGCTCAACCTATGCCAGAAAGGGAGGAACCAGGAAGGGAGATGTATCCTCCACAGGCACACCCCATGACACACCTCTTCCAACTAGGCCCCAACTCCTAACAGTACATTTAGATCCAAACTCAATGGATCAATCCTCTGATGGGTATAGTGCCCCCAAGATCCAATCACCTTCCAAAAGCCCCACCTCTGAACACATGAGAATTTGGGGGAACATTTTACATCTAAACCATAACGAATGCCTATCTCCTTAACCCCAACTGGGGTCACTAGGCTCAGGTGGACTTCCCTGATGGCAACAGTCTCTGAGTGTGGTGGATCGATATGGTAAACTTCAGCAGGAACGCCCAGCTGGACTGAGTTGCTGTGGTTCTGGGGATAGAAGATCCACCTGAGGATTGTTGCCAACACAGCATAAAGGAGAACAGGAGCAGAAGATGGGGGCCGGCTGTTTCCCAGGAGAAGCTCTGCTGTGGCTGGTTCTCCAGAAGAGAACTTGGCTGTTCTCTTTGCAGAAGGAGCTCGGGGTCTTGCTGTCATCGGGGATGGCTGCTGTTGCTTCAGAGGAGCTCTGGTCTTCATCTCTGCTGTGAGCATCAGATCCTCATTCCAGTAAAGATTTCTTCAACCTCATCTGCAGACACGCACATACATGGAACAGTGCCGTGGGCTCCCAGCCCTTGATTGGATCTTTCGGGTTTCCAGTGCCTAGATAGACATTCGGCACTCTTCCCGCATTTGGCTTGTGGGTCGGTGTTGTAAATGTCCTGTATTAAATCTGCTCTCTTGCAAACCACTGGCCCTAGAAAGGTAACTAAGGCACTGAGTATTGTCACGCGTCCTTGTGGGAGAAATAAGGATTGTTCATGTGACTCACAGGTCAAAAGGTGACTGAACCTGTGTTCCTTTTGTCCATGCCTGATTTTAAACTGTGTCCTTTTGCTGTGATGACTGTGAACACAAATGGAACAGCTTTGCCGAACTCTGTGATGTCCTCCTAGGGAATCGTTGAGCCCGAGGGTAGTTTTAGCAATCCCCAAATACAAGTGGCTTCTCCAAATTCTCAGTTAATAGTGGCAGAATCAGAACAAACCAGTTCTTCTCATTTGGCTGTGCAACGTCACACAGGAACTCAGTTACCCATTAACTCTTTCACCCACAACTATCACATGTATAGAGGGAGTCTGCTGTGACCAGGAGCTAAGAGGCTGATGACAAAAGTGACAAGCTTCCCTTCTTAAGCAGCCAACATTCTGGTCCACTGAGAACTCTTTCTCTTATGATTATAAGCCTGAAACTCCAGTTTTTACTAGTTGGCTTTCAAATTGCAGAATTGACATCTCTCTTCAGGTTACCAGGGAACAGTTTTTAAACACGCCTATCACAGACTTCCCTGCACCAGGGCGATTTTGTGGCCTGTTTCTCCCTGATTTGAAGTGTTGTCCAGATGAGAAAATCTGCAATGCTTCTTTTGCAATCATCCCTCTCCCTACAACCACCCATGGAGAATTATGTGCCCAATATACATTTATATATTAAATGAATCAGTGCATGTATGAACACCTGCTGAGTGAATGAATGTTTGGTGGGCTAGAAATGTCTTCAAAATCAAGTTATCATCTAATTTTTTCCAAAGTCTCTGAGGACTAGATACGGGGCAAGGATCATTCAGTGTGTGAAATAAAGGTCTTCGGGGACCTAACACTGAATTTAACAATACCCACATGCAGAGCATTTTCACTAATAAAATATATTTTTATAAATTTTACTTTCTAAAATAGAGAATGAAATACTTTTTAAAAACTATGATCTGTGTTTTTCAAAATGAAGCTATCTGATTGTCCCTTGTAAAACCACCTGAAGCAACAAGGCCACTCTTACAGACAACAAAGAAAACATAGTGTCCACTTTTGAGACTCAGGATCACTCCAGCAAACCAGTTAAAATGAGAGAAATATCACACTATCCAGCTTCTTCTTACTCCAGGGTTCTGGGAGTTATCTGCATAGAAGAAAAAAAACTCAGAATCACAGAGTTAGAAATCCAACAGGGGACAAACTTCAAGAAGGTGGCAGAGGTGGGGGACAATGTGTCTGTCAAGAGGTAGGAATGCAAAGAGTTCAGTAGACTCACCAGTGTGTTGTAAATACAAAAGCTGCCATTGCCTGCTGATCATCATTTCCAAGAATCAGAGGTGGTGGAAGAAGAAGAAATTCCCAAGTGGCCAGTTCAAGGGTAAGTTCCAGAGCAAAGGCCTTCACAGATGAACATCACCGCACCAAGCAGGGAGATCTCATTGAAGAATGAACTGTCTTTGCCACTTATTAATTCATTCCATCTCAGTTCCGACTCCACCTTCATTGCCTAATTTGGGAGAACAATTCTGGGTCCTTGGGACATTTCCCTTGTTGGCAGGTATAATGTTGAGTTTGGTCAGTACAGGGCACTGGAAAGGCATCATGGGGGGTCCATGCAGCAGGCTCCTGTGACACACGCTTCTTCTCCAGCTTGGGTCCCTTTTCCAGCACCTGCACTGGACTCCTACAGAGGAGGCAGGTTCCCTGGCATTCAGTTCCTTCAGTCCTGACTCCTACAGGGTGCGGCAGACAACAGCACCTCCAGCCAGCAGCTCCCCCAGGACCTACAGGTGCAGTTTGGTGGGAACCTCCCAGGAGAAGCTTTTCCCAGCATGCTAAAGGGTAGATTTACAGCAAGCTTGGCTGGTACAACCCCCCTTAGACTTCTTTGCTGCTCTCTGGGGTAGGACCTGTCCTGGGGCGGGACTCTCCTTTGGATGTTCTGTTTTAGCCTGAGGGTTAGTGACCACTCTGCCAGTCCTGTACTTTTTTTAGTTTCTTGCACGTCTTACCAGCCAATCTTATAATTGCTAATTCTTTGCGTTAAACTTTCCTCATTCAAAGCACTGTGTGGTTTTTTATCCTGATTAGACCCGGACTGATATGTTTTAGGTTCTATGAGTCATTGCAAAGTAACTACTCAGAGGATTGGAGCTTACATAATTGCTCCCTCTTGAAATAAAACACCATGTAATCCATAATTATTTTCCCATCACCACACCTATGTGGGGGTGAGGGAACTATTCCCTCTGTCCTCTGAAGGTATGTTGAAATGAACTGACAATAGAGATTCATAGGAAAAAAGACATATAAATTAATGTGCATGGGGGCATTACAGGAGGGTGAGTATCTGAGAACCCAAAGAAGCTTGGAAACATATATCCATCCTCATATGGAAGTGAGAGAGGAGAGGCCTATAGACGTTTTTGAGGAGTAATAGATGCTTTTCAGAGAAATCAGTGGGCCCAAAAAACATACATCACTTTGTGAATGATTCTCTCTGGAAGTCGAAAGGACCAAAGAACAGAAGAACTTATGATAAAGTCTTTTAGATGTTGGGAAATTCCCAAATATTACTGAGAAATGGGTTTCATCTTCTCTGGCCAATTGAATCTCAGGGAGCAATCAAAAGTAACCAGCTTCCTTCCTGGTGGGTTCAGCCTTTAGGTAGATAAGGGATTTCAGAGAAGACACTCTCCCTGCACTTGAAGAAGGAGAATAAGAGAACATTAGACAGGCTTTGGTTCTAAGGCAGCTTCAGAGGGCTTCCAGTTCTTTTTCATTCAAAGTGTATAGCACGTCAAAAGATCCTACTTTGTGATATCATTTTACTGAGCCTCAGCATTTACGATAAAAAAGCTACATTTGGTGACAGACTGAATTTTATTGGATCAGAGCTTATTCAAAAAGCTCATTTAAACCCACAGCTTCCACTGAACCTAACACCAAACTCCAGTGACCTCACTGTACGAGCTTTCTGGGGAGTGTTACAGCAGAGGGTCTGTACCAACTCTGAGAAAGTGACCTCATTTCCGTCTCTTTTCTCTGTGATCATTCTCCTCTCACTAAGCAATTCTGAGAGGACTTCTCATTGCCCTCTTCTACTTTCTGCCATGGTGGCTATCGTTTGGGGACTGTTTCTGAGCAACTCTGGGTGAAATACATGTATCTAAATTCAACTTCTCAAAGCCTAATCATAACAGAAATATTAGAAATTTGACAAATCTTCAGATATCCTTGACATTAGAAATAAAAGTTGGAAAAAGTGGGAATGATAGGAACAGTAGGATCACAATCCCCAAACTTCTGTCGGTGAGATCACAAGACTATCTTGTGTCTTAGATTCTCATACGACACAGATGTGCTTATGTCTAAGGAGGAGAGAATCAGATGACCTCTTTCTGACCTTGAGTACATGTCAAATTTTCATAGATGGCTTTATATGTTGTTTATTTATGAACTACTATGTGAATAGTTAGCTTGTTTGATTAGCTTTCTATTAACTGTCTACAATTTTTTTTGATGACTTTCTCTTAATGGAGAAAACTTAATGCTCACTTTTAGACATGCTCTACAACTTACTCCTCTAATTATTCTTTTTATTTGGTTATTTTAGGATTATGCTGTTCAAGAAATTATGAAACATACATATAATATATGGATATATTATGCATATATATGTTTACACACACACACCCCACACACACAGACACACACACTGCCCTCGGCGCCCACATCTTAGCTGGAAAAGAGCTGGGGGAGGCAAATCTTTCTGAGGAGTTTCACGAACTTCTGTGTGAGCTGAGGGTCAAACTGATGCAAGTGGAGATATTTGAACATCTGAATTAAAGGCAAATCAGAGCATGAATGTAGCAGCTTGGGATGGATCAATAGATGCTGGAACAACAGAACCAAGAAGGTTCACCGTGCAACTGGAGGCAGCAAAAATAAGTACAGAATAAATTAATAAGGAATTGAAAGATTACAAATTCCCTAAAACAAAAGTTAATAGGCCTTTCAAATGGTATGTTAAATTAAATTAAATCAAATATTTGGGTTCCTACAACATGTCAGATATTAAAATCAATAGAAAATAAGTAATAATAGCATTTACTGGGCCCCTACTGAATGCTAGAGTAGCGAGACACCATTATGGGTGATTTACATGCATTTCTTCATTCAATATTCAAAACATACCTAGGGGCCATTATCGTTATTTTGTATATTTAAAAGTGAGACAGAGAGAGAGATGAAGTAATTTGTTCAAGATCACCTTCTATGTGGCAAAGTCAGGACTGAATCCAGGAAATTTGGTTCTAGTGTCCATGTCTTTTTGTATTAACTGTCAGGAGGGAAGGCAGGAAGCAAGAAGAGAGAATTGCAGGGAGGGAAGATGGAGAGACATTGGTAAAAGTAGAACTTGCTGGCTGCTGCCACTCACAGTGAGAGTCCTAGAGTGTAACGACCAAGTGCCTTCTCTTTTGGACCATGCCTGGATGGGCGCCATGTGCCTTTGCCTCTGTGTCTCCAAGTTCTAACTATACCACTCTCTCACTGACATATTCCAGGTATTTTTATACAGTAAACCTCATGACAGGACAACCTACTGGCCTAGGAAAGACCCACTTTCTCTGCATTCATTCATTCATTCATTTTTTCATTGATGTATCTAACATGCATGTCTGTCATGTGTCAGATGTTTGAGATGCTGAGACTATTAAGGAATCTACAGAAATCTTCTATTTCTTAGGAAGCATGCTTCCTGGAGGTGTTATGGTTTGTATCTAAATGTCCCCCCAAACCCTCATGAAATCATAGATGGGCCTTCAGACAGTGATCCTGGGGGCTCCCTACCCATCAGTGGATTAGCCCATGGACAAGTTCACAGCTAGACATGCTGTCAAGAGATGGGGCTTGTCTGAAAGGAGTAGTCCAGTGGGGGTATGACCTGAAAGGGTGTGTCTGCCTCCCCTGCTCCTCCCTTCTCTCTCTGTGTCCTGGCCGCCATGGCCTGTGCTGCTTTCCTCCACCCAGGCCTGTCCACCATGCCCCCCATCATGCAAGGGCTGAAACTTCTAGAGTGTGAGCCAAAATAAACTTCTCCTCTAAGTTATGAGTGTGGGGGATGTATTCTGTCCCAGAGACAAGGCAAGTGACTAAGATGGCAGGGTGGGGGAGGCAGACATTGAATAAACAAAGGCGCATCAAGTCAGATCAAGAAAGGCAAAGAAAATGAGACAGGGCTGAAGTGGTGGTGACTTGAAAGGTAGAGATGTCAGGTTTGGTTATCAAGGCAGGTCTCTCCAATAAAATATTTACACTGTGAGCTGAATGGCTGAGTGTTGTGCTGGTTTTGCAGTTTGACACAAGGATGATATATTTTCTCCTGATTTTTATGAGGAGGCACCTCTGAAAATTCCTCAGGCTCTTGACACTAAGAAATTGTTAGATTTGCTTTTTAAAGTAAATCTGTAAGGACAAAGGGGTAGAATAGATATTATGTTTTTAAAAAAAGAGAGATAGTATTCAAAAGAGAGGAGAACTAGATAGGGAAAAGGGGAATAAAGAAGAAGGTTAAACGAAAAGTAAGATGAAAGGGGAAAAAATGGTAAAGTGTAACTACACTTGTTACAAATAGGGAGGGGTGGGTGAATGGAAGGGAGGGGAGGGGAAGGGGGGATGAGGGGGGAAAACCAAGATGTATCATGTACAGGTACAAAATAACCATGTTGATTATGATCATTATGTATACAATGTACCAATACATGTTCTTGGTTAAAAAAATAATAATAATAAAAAAATAAAGTAAATCTGGAATGCCAAAAACATTACTAAGGTGAACTTTGGGTGACAAGATCTAAAGGAGGTTAGGAGGTGTCCCACGATTCTCTCTTGAAGTAAAAAACGCTCCCGGACTTGATGGTATTTTGGAGACTTAATATATCATATGTCTTCTAAAATTATAATTTATGTGTAATTTTAGATGTCTGAGAATAAATCCAAGTCATAAGCAAGTGATGCTCATTTGACATCCAATCTAAAATACATCCCTGTTTCAATTTTCTGACGTATATAAATACATTGATTATTGTCAGAGTGAACCCACCACTTCAGTCTTACATACTGCTGCTTCTAATTAGATTTCCTAATCAATCATCTCCATGTATTGTTCCATCTTCAGAAGTCCATATTAATAAAATGTCTGCATACTTAGAAGAACTGGGCCAGAAGTTTAATTCCAGGGTGTCCATCCATCCGGTCTTGTCCACTGCAGAAAGGTGAGGACAGGTCGGTGGTGACAGAGCATGAACTGTGTCTGCGGATTCGTTAATCTCCACATGACAAGCAGGAGGCCCATCACGGACCAAAGGACCGAGCTGGTGAAGAGTCCACTGGATCTTCTTTCACTCATGTCACAAGATGGACCAACGTCACGACACAGAGCAAGAGGGTTACAGTATTCAGCTTGCCACCAGGAAGAAACGGCCTTCCACATACTTGCTTTCCCATCCTCTCTCATGACAACAAATTATTAAAAGGAATTCTTTCTGGCTAAATGTTAGTTTCTCTGAATAAAATCATACTGATTTATCTATCAGCACTGAGCCAGTCAGGCACTATGCAATGCGACCTAAATCAAATGTCTAAGTAGTTAGCTCTGCGGATCGCCACGTTGTATCGATGATTCAGTGATCCGAAGGTGATAAACTTTACCTTGCCTGAGAAAGTCAGCCTTACACAGCGATGTGCCTTCCGCAGCCAACGCCATCCTTACTCCTGCGCATCGGGGTAAAGGAAGATGCAACTCGTCACATTTATTGAGCAAAAATACTGAGTTCACGTCCTGGTGATGGTGACCTGGTTGCGTTGTGATCACTCACAAGAGTGCGGTACAAATAGCAGAGATTGATTCAGTTACTTGATGAGCAAATAAGCGAATGAATCAGTGATAAGGAAAATCAGTTCCTTTCTCTCTAACCATTTGACATTGTCTTGCTGGGCAGCAGTTGAAGGTGGATGTTCATTGTCTCTTTATTTTATTTTATAAAATAAAATTTTATTTGTCTCCTTATTTATCTCTTTGATTTTACTTTATTTGTAATGCATGTTTGTAGTACATAATAGCTATCATTCACCGTGGGATGTTGGTACATGTACATAACAACCTAATTCTTTCTTTATCGCCTTTCCTTCTCCTCCCATTTCTCCCCCTCCTTCCTTCTCTTGGTCCACTGTTTATTCCTCAGGCCCTTTGGGATGGTTAAGAAATACTCTGACTATATTCCATTGCTTTTTCTTATGCATTCTTTTCTTTCATGCTCAGTTACCAGACTCTCTAATCCTGTTCAAACACTTCAAGGAACTGGGATTAGCAAGGAACTAATCTCCTTGGGCAACGGCATGATGTTCTGATGGGTCCTGACTTTTCACCAAACCTACACCTTTACGAGCTGCATTCTGCAAGACATTTTCATGCAACTATTACACTGCCACTTCACAGTAAATATCTCTGAGACAGAACCACCTTCCTTCTGGAACCAGGCTCTACTCTAAGGCACGTGGTGCCAACACTCTGATCCCTCTTCATCAGGATCTTCGTCAGGCCTCTCGCTCATTCTCTCCCTAGGGTTTTCCTTTGCCCACCCAAGGCTCTTAATGAAGTTCATTTTTAAAACAATTTTGTCACCAAAAGATTTCTTTAGGTAGTAGTTTTTCCATTTTTATGGAGAAAAATCATTTGGGCCCTTATTCACGGCTCGTAAATGAACAGGTAAACTGTTATTACCTTGACTTCCAGCCCCAAAAGGAGATATTTGATATTTAGTCAGTCTGCATCACCAGCGTATGTAGAACACACAGGTCAAGTGGGGAGAGATTAAGTGCTCTGGTAGTGTTTGAAGGCAACTAGATGATTAAAAAAGTAATCAAACTCCATAAATTTTATATTGATTTAAATCATTATTTTTGTACACCTAAGTTTTTCACAAAATGCTATGCCAGAGAAAGAGCCACAGAGTTGTATGAATGATTGTATACCCACACAGTTCCTGGTTTCCGGCGCTGACAGTCAGAGAAATGGCTGCCCTGGTGGCCTCTCCGACGCTGGCAGCAGATGTACATGATCTCATGCAACAAAGACAGAACATTCCCCAGTTCCCTTGGCAGAAGATGACAGAGTATAAAAGCAGGTTAAACTTCTAAGTGCTATTTACTTCTCAAAGTATTTCATAAAGACGAAGGGCACTTCAGAAAACCTGCCGTGAACTTAAGGTACACATGGGCATCAAACAAGAATCTCTAGATCCTAGGTGTTTGCCATGAGCCACGAAATATAAGGACTTCAATAAAAGAATGAAGGCTAATTAATCATTTATTAAACTAAAAAAAGCCAAATTCTGACAGAATGTTTGCAGATATCACCCAGTCACTGATTTTTATCATTTTTTTAAAGTAATAGAGTACTGAGAATTTTGTCAAATATTAGTATTTTGGCCCCCGGGATCCACTCAGGAGCAGCTATTTTTAATGGAAGCTGCATTATCAAGGACACAGCTGACATCCTATATAATTCCTTAGTTTAATTTGGAGTAAAGAGAACACTGACATCAACCTTGGACGGTACCCAGAGTTGAACATGTTCAAACTATTAAAGAGGTTTCATCCTTTCCCCATCTCCAGCACTATTGAACTTTATTGTATGGAAACCAGAGTGGCACAGATGGAAACAGGTTTCAACTTGCATTCCAAATCCAACGGTACAGTGGCTGCCTGGAGAGTCACACGGAGGACCCTGAGCTTTGGTCAGTGGAAATGAGGACTAATGAGGACTGGGATTAGCAACATCTGTCATGAAGAGGTAGTAGGGACTAGAGAGCAAAACTGAGGCACCTGAGGATGTTTATCCCAGAGAAAAGAAATCTCAGGTATCTCTTCTAGGTACTTGAAAGACAGCCACACCAAAAGGGAAATTGGCTTCTTCTAACACAAAATCAGTAGCAGAAGCGAAATCCACACACCATATAACAAAGAGCTATACTATAATCAGAAATGTCCAAAAAACATCTTCTCTTGAGAAGCAGGGTGTTTCCCAAGACCTAGAAGGGCCAAACCGGGGCATTTGACACGGCAGAAAGGATTCCAGCAGGCGTGGAGGATTGGGATCACAATTTCATAGAGATCACACACCTGCCATTAACTCTCCAGCAACAGAAAACACTTTTATAGTAGGTCACTGGTCTTGTAACAAAAACAAACATACAAACATACTCAAGCATTTCAGACAAATTTCCATATTTAGTGTTTCCACTGAAATCTCCTCACAGATTTTTTATTTAAACATTTTCTTTAAAGTACCTTAGAAATTGAGTATCACATTTCAGAATCTCAGAATTTGGAATTCTAATGCATGAACATGGACACACCTGAGCTAACAGCCCTTGCCAAAAGGAGACTTATCAAAGGTATTTGCGTTGTGAATTTGAAACCAAGTGGTTGCCCTGGAAGGTTTGGTAAATGATCAGTTACCGTCCCACCAGTAATCAGTGTCTTTGCCACGGAGTGAGAGAGATGGGGAGAAAATCATCCAAGGCAGAGATGAAAGCTGCATAGCTAGAAGAAAAAAGCCTTCTTGATTGTGCTGTGGACTTTCTGGAGTCTTTAATTCTACCTCTCGCCCATCTTCCACCTGGTGCGTGGGCCGCCCTGTAGATGGATGGTGCCACTCATCAGGAGGAGCATGCACATATATCTTGTGGCTTGATTTTTTTATTTGCCAGCTCAAGAGGAGCAGGGAGATTTATTTGGAAGGATGTAATGAAGGTGGGGAGGCCCTAGTTAGACTGCAGTTTCTGTTCCTGATACGTTATCACTCTTTCTCCTCCGAATGCTCACTTGCTTTCTTTATTTCTACTTATTTCTCTTGGCGGGGGGAATATTTGGGGATGCTAATAAGCCTGTGGCTTCAGAGAACATAGTGATGAAAATGTGGGAGCTTAGAATTTCTGTGTACAGAATTTGCCAAGATATTTCAAGTATTTTAATTAGCTTTAATTTTTATTGCTCAACACATATGAACACATTTACTTAAATGCAATGATATGCTACCTAAAATAACTGTTTTCTTCATCCCAAGGTGTGATTTTGTGTTCCCCGTCTTGTTCCCTTTTCTTTCCTTTGCCTTACAAAAATAAAATTATTTGCTGAAAGAACAAAATCACTTTCTCCTTTCTTAGCAATGGCACAAGGAAATGACATAAGGAAATGGGCTGATGTGGTTTCACCTTAAATATACAGTAAAAGAAATTACCATCTCCATGCAATCCTAGCCCAAGAATGAAATTATGCAATGAAGGGAGTACTGTGCTACTTTTCTGGAGTCCATGGTTTGTAAGAGAGCAGATTTAATACAGGACTTTCACAAATTACAACATTCACACACACAAGCCAAATGCAGGGAGAGTGCAGAATGTCTGTCTACAGGCCGGAGACCTGAAAGATCCAATCAAGGGCTGGGAGCCCACAGCACTGTCCCGTGTACATCCGTGTCTGCACTAAAAGGCTGAAGAAATCTATACTGCAGTATGTAGAATATGATACTCACAGCAGAGATGAAGACCAGAAGACCAGAGCTTCCCCGAAGCAAACAGCAGCCATCCCTGATGACAGCAAGGCCCCGAGATCCTCTGGCAATGAGAACAGTTGAGTTCATTCAGGGAAACTTCCACAAGAGAGCTTCTCCTGGAAACAGCCGCCCGTGTCTTCTGTTCCGGTTCCCCTTTATGTTGGGTCGGCAGTAACATTCAGGTGGATCCTCTACGCCCAGAGCTACAGCAACTCAGTCCAGCTGGGCGCTCCTGCGCAAGTCGCCCACAATGAGTCTGCCACAGCACACTGTATGTGTTGGGTGTCCAGAATGCCCTTCCTTGGGAGGGAGACTGTGTGGGCTCTGGAGGACTGTTGACCAGCCCCGGGGCAGGGACTAAAGCCCCCCGAAGGCCCATACTCGACCCAAGAGGAGCTCAATGCTGCTATTTACCACGTGGCATCAATTTAACTTCCTCGTCTGAATACTGGAATGTTAAATTCTAACTTCACATGATTTTGGAAATGTTAATTAGAATCGTTATGAACCACACCATGCAACAAATATTTAATCGTTGAACATTACTAATTTCCAATGTAACTATTGGAAGTGAGGGACAAGCACATTTAAAAGCATTTTAATAACTATAAAATGTAAAATTATAGACGCTTAAAGTGTGGTAGAGCACATTCTTAATGACATAGGAGGTTGTTATTTGTTTTTGATTTATTCATAAGATTTGCTTCTTTCAGCCAAGCCTTGTTCTTTATTTTGCTTATTTCTGCAGTAGAGTATTATCAGAAATATAGGAGTATAGAATTTTGGAAATAGTTATAAATAAAATGTTTTTGTTCATAACATATGTTTGTAAAGTTTGAGTACAGAGCTAAAATGAAACTTCAATATTACTGGGTTTTCATTTCATGAGAATACCCTTACCGTTTAGTGTGCATGTGAAATAGAAGAATCTTAATGTCATGGTACAAAAATTCCACATCAAAAGATAAATATGTATGAAATTTTCATTTTTAGGCAACTTTGAATTGTGGTTGTGTATATCTCGGAAAATAATGTTATGTCATACATCGTGGCTAGGGGTTCAGGGGAATTCACAAAAGCCTTTTCAACTCATGTCAGACTTTCTCTAAAAAAGTATAAAACTTTACATATGGAGGGCTAAATATGATAATATTTCTATGAAAAAGAATGAGCTTGGAGACTCTGTGTGAGACAGACAGTAGGTTGTCCAGCCGTCTGTTGCCATCTTCATTCCAAACGATGGCGGCAGCATCGGTGGCTTTAGCAGACCTGCAGGGATGGGGGTGAGACGGGGAGAGCGGTTGAGCAAGGAGAGGAGGAGGGCACTGGAAAGCTGTAGTCCTACATCTTTGTTTCAAGCTGTCATGCTTTTTCCCTTTCTGATATTCCCAGACAGTTCTCTGGCAATAATAATATAATAGTAGTAATAATAACAATCCTCATTTATCGTGTTTGCTATATTAGAGCCACAGTGTTGTAACTCTGTGTTATAGTCAATTGCTTGATAACCCTGAAAACGTTATTCTATTTTTACAGCTGAGGAGATTGAGGCTTAGCGAGTGCGATAATGGTGCCAAGATCACACGTGTAGGAAGGGTCAAAGTCACAAGAGCTGGCAGTGACATGCCGATGTAGAGAAGAGTCCAGCTCCGATTGAGCTGTGAATACTTTTCACATTTGAAATCTTCGCCAACACTCAAAGATAGGGAATCTGTCATTATAAATGTATGCAGCTTGTCTTAAGGAGCAGAAGGGAAGTATCTGGGCCAGCTTTCCCCAGAGTAAAACCAGGAGAAACTGAGGAGCTGCCCTTTGAGCAGAAGGCGATGCTAGCCAGGGTCCTGGCTTTTATTTTCCTCATTCCTTTTTGTGAATTTGCCTCACAAATCAAATATACTTGGAGGAAACTGCACAGTTTGTGAGAAATACATCTCATTGAATTCCCAGAAGTGACACGTAAATGTATCTAGAACCCAGATCATGAAATGGAACATTACGTGCCTCCTCCCACCCTCTTTCTTTCTTTCACTTACTACGGCCTCATTCCAAATTACCACAGATTTGTTTCATCTCCTTTTCATTTTCAACACATGGAATAATTTATTTATATGTTTTGTGCCTGGTGCTTTTACTCAACATTTATGTGATTACTGCATGTTATTGAATAATCACATAGAGAATAATATTGAATAATAGCATATATTTTGTTGTTGTAGTCTATTTTATGATTATACCTCCTTCACATAGCCCTGAAATCCAGTTTCTATCACCCTGGCTCCAGGAGATGACAGAAGATTGGCCTCACTCTTTAGACTCTTGCTGGCTACTTTCTGCTTGAATTCTGGCTTCTTGCTTCCTC
>PVJO010008227.1:0-76643 GCA_004026905.1 Hystrix cristata | reverse complement strand
TTTTTTTGATGGTGCCGGGGATCGAACTCAGGCCCTTGTGCTTACAATGCAAGCACTCTAATCACTGAGCTAAATCTCCAGCCCCGCAAGCATGTATTAATAAAAATTTTTTAATTAAATCAGCTCTTTTGCAGAATGTCTTAACCTCCCTGAGTTTTCATTATTCCCCATATTTTAAAATACTAGCGTTCTCCCTTTATTTTGTATGCTTATTGTGGGACTCAAGTTAGATAAGTAGATGAGTATTTTCCACACCATGACGGAAGACCAAAAATGTAAAAGATGTTAGTATTGCCTTCCAAGCCAATATCTCATTTGATTTATGCCATTTATGATTAGTATGCAATAGTCATTTCTCTGAATTTTTAATGTTTTTTTGTCTCCGTTTCAATTAACACTTTGCATTTTCTTATGATGTTCCCTTGTTATTGGAATACCATTAAAGAATACAAAAAATGTTTTTCAGTCACCATGTGTGAGAAAGCAGCACACTAAGATCTACCACAATGTTCTCATCTGCTGAGCAAACTACTCTTGCTTTTTAATGTGGAATGCAAAAGAACTAATTGAAAAAAGACAAAATTAATTTTGACTCAGATTGTTCAAGATGAATCATAACCTACTTTCTCACCAGAGATGCTAAGAAAAAAATGAAAGAAAATGAGCCGCCACACAGCTTTACTGTTAATGTCAGCATAATCAATATAGAGTGTTTTTCAATAGAACAAAGAGTGCAGTTCTACTAAGCTGAGAATTGCAGGTAGTACAAAAACCTAGTTAGTTTTTTTCTTTGTTAATAGTCTGCCGAAATTGTCTCTTTTTTTTCTACCTTGGTTAAAACATTGCAGTCATAGAGTCTCGGACTCCTCAGCAGTTTTCACCGAAACCATTCAGAAGTCTACCTCTGATCTCCATTGAGCAATTAGAGGCCATCAGGGATTGGACCCTGCCCCAAACATCTGGTCTTGGTGTCGGCTTGCCCACTGATAGGGAGCAGGGTTCAGAAAGCAACAGAAACCAGGGGCAAGGGTAGAACTGCTGCTTCCCTGGACATAATTTACTTGGGCTTGTTGATGGGATCAATTAAAGTAAAATGATGATTTTTTTTTTCCTGGAGGATTCTAAGATCCAGATGTATCATCTATTTTTCTTGTGAATGTAGCTTAAGAAAAGATTTTGTACTAATGAAGAAGCATCAAAAACTACTCTAGAACATAGTCTCCAATTTTTCCTTGTTCTTCTTGCTGTGTTTCATTCATAATTGTATTACACTTATTACTCCCATCTGTGTATATGTGCTTTTCTGTGTCTGTGTTTCCTACTTTACTGTAAGCTCACTCAGAAGAGAGACCACATCTTGTTTATCTTGCACTTTCCTTC
This sequence comes from Hystrix cristata, assembly GCA_004026905.1. NCBI lineage: Eukaryota > Metazoa > Chordata > Mammalia > Rodentia > Hystricidae > Hystrix > Hystrix cristata. Next base: position 75,263 of record PVJO010008227.1, on the reverse strand, counting down.
TTCTCCAAGGGGCAAAATAAGGAGCTAGAACTACATGAATTTTAAATAGCTTTCTATGCCACTCTATCCAGACCTTGGCTTGCAACAAGGATTCTGTAATGGTTTCATTTTAAAAATTCCCACTGCTGATTTTGTTTAAAATAAGATGAGCATAGTTTGAGCATTTACTATATACTATGAGGTTTATATTCATTACCCATATGCCTTGGCTGTAACACTATGGAAGCAGGTACATTTCCTTTACAGTTGAGAAAAACTCATTCTAAGAGAACTTTTTTTCCTACGATTCTAGTAGTTAGGGTTGCAATTTTAACCCAGATCCCAGACTCTTAACCCCTGGTCCTGTGTTGCAGGTAGTCCTGAATATGTCTATAATTTCCAGAAGGTAAGATATCTGAAGTCTTGGAAACAGTCAGACCCACAAGATCTGTACTCGCTGCCTAGCTTTTCTGCTCAGTGTTACTCTGCTGTCCCTCTTCTTCAGGTTGGGAATGTTGTTTCAGGAATGATTCAACTTCCTCTGACCGAAGGGCTTACCACTGATCAGACAACAGGTAGAAAACCAGTTGTGCCCTTTCTCTGTTTGAACTAGGTCAGCTGTCTACAAGGTCAAGGCCTTCCTCTGCTACAGGGGTAATAGTGTCTAGCTGGGACACTTAGGCCAAATGATAGCAGACAAGTGCTGGACACAATATTATTTTTATAAATACCACTTGAGATGTATATCTCCATTCTCTTCCCACTTCAACTTGATTAGACTTCTGTATTGTAATTTTATCAATATGTATGTTCCAAAACTCCCTTCTCACTATTTGTTCTAATCCAGTGCTACCTTCTTTCACATGTGGAAATAGTTATTTTAATTTTCTACAGTGATATCTTATATAGTCTTAGAAAAATCAGGTCCAGTCCCACTGCCAAGGGGGAAATGAGAGAGAGCAAGGAAAAAGGAACTCATCTTGAAAATAAGGTCACCCCATTGACATGTCATCAGGAAGGCAATAGACAGCAATTGGCTCGCTCAGTCGGAAGTTGATGCTATTTTAGGCCGTCAGCAGGAGTGTCAATGTATCTGTGAATTTTGCCATTTTATTTCATTAAGGTGGTTCAGGAAGCCAGACACTGATTAACTGATTCTTCAACTTAGATCCCACTCCTAATTTTGGATGTGTGGTGTCTTCAAGCAGCTGTTGTGACACCCTGCTTCTAAAGAAAACTTTTCTTGTGCATCTGAAGCAATCCTGGGAACAGTTCCCCAGATCTACTAGCCTGGATTCTCTACTGCTCTGCGCGTCTCTGTTGACAGGTGACCTGGGGTATGATCGCTTCTGATTCTCCTCTGGCTTATCACGGAAATGCAGTTCAAGTGAGTAGGTCCAGCTGCCATCCGAAATCTACCTATAGCAGCAGCATTCTCACTAATGTGCTAGGCTCACGGTGGACTTTCATTTGGAGGTCACCTAAGAATCGGCCTCAACATGCAGTCATTGCAAAGTTGAGAGAAACCCTACCTAGACAGGCCACAAGATTTGTTTAAGTAAGACTAGGAAAATTCTAGATTTTATATCATTGATGAGGTTGTGGGATCTGATTTATTTATAAATGTTCTTGAGAAAGATAAGGATTTCTAGATAGGAAATCTATGGTGTTCTTTGTGGTTTCATTTGTTTACTCCGTAGTTATTGAATGCCTACTCTGTGCTAGGCATTAGCCTTAAACACTCATCTGCAAACTACAGACAGATGTATTTACAAATAACTCAGTTACAATATGAGAAAAATATTATTGGAATTTAATGATACTGTGGGAGGAAAAAAAGTTACAATGACTTACTAGTATTGGAAAATTAGGGAAGGGTTTTCTAAAATACGTAATGTTGGAACCGGTAATGGAATTTTCCAGGCAAACTGTGAGTTCAAGAACATTTCAGAAAAACAATTCAATTGAAACAAAGAAATAAGACCGGTAGACAACTGAAAAAAAAAAAATATATATATAGGGCTAGAGAATAGGGTATAAGAAAGAGAAATGAGAATAAAAGGATGATCAGTGGCCAGAGCCGAAGGACATTTTATTGTCTACTAGAGTCTGGGATCTTTTCTGAAAGCCCTCGGTATGAAGGGATTAAACAACGGAAGGACAAGTTGACCGATCGAAGTTCACCCTGGGTCCTGACTGAGGTGAGCATGTTGGAACAGGAGAGGATTTGAAAGACTGAAGATTGGTCCGGGTGTCATGCGCTCTGATCTTAGGGCAGTAAGTGCCTAAACCAGTCATGCTGTGACAACTTGGAGGGGATGGGACCGGGTATCAGAGACGTGTGGGAGGTGTAAGTTGAAGCTTATTTCTGAGCTTCTGTCTTCAGTGGGTAATATTAAGTGAGGCGGGAAGACAGATGTTTAATAGTGATGGTGCCAACAATATTCTAGATTCTTCTGTTGGGAAGCAGCTCTGTCCCATTCGTCGGTACTTTGTGAGCACTTCCCGTGTGCACTCGTTCTTCTAGGCAGTGGTGCAAGAGCAGCGAGTGAGGCAGACAAAAAGCCCCTGCTGTGGGGCTCACATCCAGTGAGGAGAGAAAAATGGCTCGTAAATAAATAAAGTATTTCGCGTGTCAGACAGTAGGATATCCTACAGACAAAATTGAGCAGGAAAAGAACAGCGAATGACGAAATGGGAGGTGGGATGGAAGTAACATGACAAACACTATGACAGAAGCTTATGACGTCCCTATTGGTGAAATTGTATCTGTGCCATTTTAGGTTATTTTTATTGTTTTGTTTTATAATTTATTTCTCCTAAAAAGGAACATAAAGAGTAATAGCAGCATCGACATTTACAAACACACAGATCTGTAAATCACAGTTTGTGTTGTCAACGTAATACATGTGGGCAAAACAAATGTACCAGCTAACAAGGTAAATATGGCAGGGGTGGGGGGACTTCGATACTCACTAATGCTTGTCATTCAAAAAGCTACATAGTTTGTGTTAGGAAGTGACAGAAAAGACCTTAGATTTAATCCAAATTCTTTAGTTTTAGATGGAGAACTATTAGCGAGGAAGTCATTTACTCAAGGACATGCAGATGTGTTCAAAATTAAAGTTTCCTGACAGCTTGTCCTGGGATCCTACCATAACAGAGAGCCCAAAGCTTGGATTCTGGGTCTGGATGCTTGGGATTGAATTTCTACTCTGCACCAGTAACCTTGAGCAAGTTTCACCTCTCTGTGCACTGGTTTTACTCACTTAAAAGTAGTGATGGTTATAGTGCTATTTGTGATCGTGGTTTGGGGAGGATTAAAAAAGTAAGTGTTACGTGTACTTTATTTACAGCAGCGCTGGCACCAAGTTAGTATTCAGAACTTGGGACTTCTGGCTTTCAATGTGAAGCAGTTTTCTTGTTTATTCCGCAAAACCAGCTTTGTGCAGTGCACTGTGTCTTACTTATTGGTGTAAGAGAAATGGTGGTAGGAAACAATGTGATTAAATTCCCTAGGATCCCATGACAGAGTTGGTCAAGAGAGGGTATATTATAGCTCGCCGATCTTCACCTATTCACTTGGTTCTAAATAGCAGCTCATCAGTATGGAATGCACGTTTTCATAATGGTAGATTTGTGGGTTGCATAGCTTTTTAGTGTGTCTGTTTTCAATTTCTATTTCTTTGATAACTGAACAAATAACAGAGATGGTGAAACCAAGCAGGAGAATCATCACCTAATTTTGTGTGATCGCTCTTCTCTAGTGAGTCAGTGTGTTTAGTAATGACACAGTTGATCCTAAGGTTATTTGGTGTATTTGCTAAGTGAATATTTAGGGAAAACTTCTAGTATATGTTCATCCCAAGGTGAGATGAAGGTGAGGTGAATCAAAGGTGAAATAGATCCTTCCTGCAGAAAAAGGGGCTTTAAATAAATTTGGAGGTCTTTGTCCCCAAGAAATTCACAGACTACCACATAGAGTCAAAAATACTGTATATTTTCCTTTTCCCATGTGATAAATGTGATGAAAGAATTCTGTGCATGTGACTGAGAAAGGGAATATCTGAGTTCCATGGAAGATAAATAGATTAGAGGAGATATCTGAGCTAGGTCTTCAAGAATCAGTAGGATATATATCAGTAGACAAAAAGCAGGAAGGTGTCACATGTGAGAAGAAACACCATGTGCAAAAGATAGAGAGGTGGAAAGCCATGGATGTTGGAATAGACACGGTCACAGCGTCAGGAGTTGTCTAGTCACTGGAATAGACACTATCACAAAGGTCTTAACAAAATTTCTTTGGGCCTGGAGCAGTGATGGGCTCCAAGAGAAGTGGCAGTCCCATGGAAGGAAGGAGAACCTAGGGCCCAGCAGCGAAAGATGTTACCTGATATGTCATGGAATTTTTCAGCTGGGAGTGATAGAGCAAACCTGTACTCTCAGCGCTCTGGGAGGCTGAAGCAGGAGGATTGCAAGTTCAAGCAGTGGCCTAGGCAATGTAGTCACTTACTGAGATATATATATGTGTGTATATATATAATATCTAAGTGTATTATTATATATTATATATATAGTCTTTTGGATGTTTCTGGTGCAAAATTGGAAAATGTTTACTCCTATTCAACAGTGGGTGACATTAGATTAGTGATTTATTAACAGATCAGGGGCTATACCACTTCTGTTGCCATATGACACTGTTACTAGCCTAGATAACTTTATAAAGCCACTTCACAGGGCAGAATTGCGCTGACAATTTCATGATAACACATATAACAGACCTGTGGGATGAGAGCGATGCTATTGCTATCTTTTTCTCGTAGTTCAAAACAGGAAGTGCCTAGGTATGCAGAAATGCAAATCAAGTCAACTGTATTTCTGGTGTGTTCTATGCGCATTTAGATTTTTGCTTATCAGCCATATGATAGGAATACTACTATGTGAAGAATACACCAGACTCAACAGAAGGAGGACCATCAGATTTTAAATGTTGATATATACACATATAGATTTAAAGATTACTTTCAATTTTCAAAACATAACCAAATTCTCAGAGAAAAATCATTGTGTGCATGTATGCTCATATATTATTTTTGCTGCTAACTACTTCAAGCAAAAAATATTTCAAGGTCCCGATGCTAATTTAAGAATGTGTACATGTGTAGAGTAGAATGTGCCTTGGGAGCTGTTTCTTAATTTTATGAAGAATGTGATATCCAGCAAGAAACAGGAGTATAAGCCACAACTATCATATGGTAATACACGGGCCGAACTTGATTTTTTTCCCTTAACCTCAGAAGTATCATTTCCTTTGTTCATTGCTTATTTACCAAGTCTTTGGTAGTTATGAATTGAGTAAATTATCCCAGGGTAAGAGATCAGTCTCCTCCTCTTATCCACAGTTTTGCTTGCTGCATTTTCAGTTAACTGTAGTCAACTATGGCCTGAAAATATTACATGGAAAGTTTGAGAAATAAACCATTCAAATTTTAAATTGCACATAAGCTGAGTAGTATGATAAAAACTTGTTCTATTGGCTGTGTCCCCATCCACAAGAGTATGTATCTTCCTTTAGTGCAGGGTACCCCCAATGTACACTGTTTACACTTAGTATCACTCTTGGTAACAGATCAACTATTTTACTATCGAGCACTTGTGTCCATTTAACCTTACTGTTTTACTCAGTAATGGCCCCCAACACAAAAGAAGTGATACTGGCAATTTGGATGTGCCGAAGAGAAACTGCAAAGTGCTTCCTTTAATGAAAAGGTGGAAATTCTTAGTAAGGAAAGAAAAATAGCATATGCTGCAGTTGCTAAATTGTACAGTAAGCACAAATTTTATCTCCATGCAAGTGTGAAGAAAGGACCATTCATGCTAGGTTTGCTGTTGCACCATACCTCCAGTGGAAAAGCTCTGTCCCCCAGTAAGTGTTTCGTTAAAATGGAAAATGCGTACATTTTAGAGTTCAGGATTAGGCGTGGTTGCAGGCATCCACTGGGGTTCTTGGAATGAATTTCCTGAGAATAAGGGAGGACTTGTGTACTCACTTAGGACTGGAGAAATACTGAAGAAGACTTGGGAATTTGGTAAGGAAGTACAAGTGAATATACCACCCATAACCTTAGCTCAGATCACCTTTCAGAAGGGGAAGGAGTATGGGATGTGGACAAGAAGGCAGTTGACCTCAGGCCTCCTTTATTCTCAAATTGGACTGATGTGATGCAAGAGAAATTTTATCAAGGATTGTATCATCTCTGTACTAGTTTTCTAATGCTGCTATGACAGATTACCTCAAATGTGGGGCTTAAAGCAACACACGTTTATTGTCCTACTGTTTGGCAGGTTTGAAGTCCAACATGGGTCTCACCAAGCTAAAATCAGGGTGTCAGCAAGTCTGTATTCCTTTCTGCAAGTTCCAGCGGGAATTGCTCCTTGCCTTTTCCTTCTCTGGAGACTTCCACGGTGGCCTCTTTTTTCTGTCTTTAAAACCCCAAACGTAGTATCTCTGATCATCTTTCTGTAATCAAAATTTGCTTCGAGGAGAGGTTCTCTAGTGTTTAAGGACCTGTATGATTAGATTAGGCCCACCTAGGTCATCCCCCGCTTCCTTCCTCTCTCCCTCTCTCTTTAACTGTATTTGCCAAGCCCCTCTGCCATAACACATTCATAGTATCAAACTTTAAGATATATTCGTCTTCGGAAACTTACGTTGCCATCCACAGTGCTCTTCTCTTAGATATCTTACTTATCTTCTAGAGATAACAATGCCAGACTGTATTTGGGGTGCACATACAGGTGCCTCAGTAAGCCTGTTGAGAGCCTAAACTCTTGCTGTGAACTCTGAGAGTAAAGGAGAGCTTCAAAGTGGACTACAAATTTTAATGATGCTAATATTTCCACCAGGGCAGAAGTCATTCTCCCTTAACAACTACACTGAGGTCCTGGAGTAGCTAGAACAAATTCTCTAATTCCCAAGTAAGCAGGGTGTTTTTCATAGGTCATGGAGGGTCATAAGTCCCTAGAGCCCAGACATAATTTCCCATGACACTGGTCATTTTCGTCCAATCTTTCCTGTAATACATCCAGATTTCCTCCTTCTTTCCTCCTTATATTATTTCTTTTGTCCTTCCCTCCTCTCTCTCTCTCTTTCTCTCTTTCTCTCACATGCTCTCTTTTGTTTTGTTTTGTTTTTTTTCATTTACTGAGAGGTGCTAAAAAAATCAAGTAGTGGGGGAAGAAAGACGAAGGAAAAGTGAAAGTGTTCAAATATATATGGGTAAAGGAAAGTGGTTAGGAGGGAAGACTGTCCACACTCACCCTCGTCCTACTTTAGATAGCCTTATGAAACACTTTTGTTTTCTGAAGTTAAGTCAGGAGTCCCAGAATGGAGAAGCAGAGAGGTCCACAGTACTAAAAGGAATTAGGGAATCTTTTGAGGGAGGCCATGGGAAAGAACCTGCTCAGCACAGCATAGGGTCTGTCTGAATTGAAAAGCAAATGTGATCCCCAAGTGTAAATGTTTACCTCCAGCAATGTGATTCACTTTAGGTGCAATTCAGAAATGAATTAAGTTATCCTACGATCTGGCCATGAGTAGAAATGAGGAGATATATTCTTAAAGATACACTTTAAAGGGGTACACGTGTCTTAAAGATACGCTTGCATTTCCATTCCAAAATTCCCTCATCCAGGAGCTGCTGTGCATTATGTATTGCCACACTGGTGCTGAGTATGACAGTTACATTAAATACACTGGTCAAAAAAGGAAAAGCTAAATTTTCTGAGTTATCACATCATATTTCTTCTTCATAGAAAGAAGATGTAAACATATCCTCTAGAGTAATGGAGTATAGCTAAAACTGAATAATACCAGCCAAAATTCTCTTTATAAATCCTCTTCAGTCCTGCTGTTTTCTCACCTTACACATAATTTGATTTCTCCTAGTTGAGCAAGAAAGAAAAGTTGGACATTATCAATTGGTATCACGGTGAGAGAAGCTCACACGAAGAGCTAACGGTGAAGCATGTGCTGGAATTTGCTTGTGGTGACCCCTTCATGCCTGGGTCGCCCACAGAAAGAGTCTGACCATTGTGTTTTAGGATAGTTACTTGCACAGCAGTCTATGTGTTCACCCAGATCGCACATGTGACTCTGTGCAGTCTGAGGGACACGCGTCTATATTTCTGCATTGCACTGTTTCTTTTTGGAACCAAGAATTCTAAATCTATTTTAGGAATTTTGCTTTCCTTCATCAAAAATGTGTGTGTGTTCATAAATACCTGGTAATGCTAGTATGCTTCAGTTAAAATGCAAAAGCTTCTGTAGAAAAACTGAAGGCACCTGTAATACTTTTGAAAAAACAATTTTCTATCTGTACATTGCCTCATAAGTCTGTACTCTGACCAGTTTTAAAAGCGAAGTCTCCCCTTTTTATCATAGTTATCACTCCCTTTGAGTCATTTCACACCCTTCAACAGGTATTTATTTTTCTTGTTTTTTGATCACTATTTCAAGATCATTTCATTTTGTTGCCACTATACAGAGTTTGTTTGTGTCCATTTCTCAGTAGTTACTGCTAGTGTAAAAAAGGAAGATCTCCACTTTTGCCGACTTTTATGCCCAAACACCTAACTGGATTATGTTATTAACCATCATTTATATTAACATCTTTTCACTTTCTTTAATATCAGGCTGCTGCATTTGTTTCATTTTTCTTTTTGTATTTTTTATTTGTATTGGAATTTATTCAGTTTCTGTTTTGCTTGCAAAGCATGCATTTCAAGATTTTCAGCTGTGTTAGCATGATGTATATTACTCACTTACAATTTTTAAATCCCTATCTTGTCTGTATTTATATTTCCCTTTTTACTTTGGCTGTTTTTCCTTTTTCCTGGCTTTCTTTAACTTTCTAAAAGAGAGTGTGTGTGTATGTGAGTGTGTGTGTGTTTCTGTACAGAGTTTGCTAGTTAACATAACTTTTCATACTTAACCTTACTAATATCTACTTCACATTTTGATTTATTTTAGTTATTCTTTTGTGGTGTATGCAAATCTGAATATTAGCCCATTTACTCTTTTTTACTCAATAGCTTTTAAATTCATAAATACTCATTTGTGATTTTATTTGCATCCCATACATTTTGATGCTCTTTTTGTTGTTTCAAAATCTTTTATAATTTATTATTTCTGCTAATAATTATTTAGAAATTCATTCACAAGTTACTTTTACCTTTTTTTTATGTTTTCCAGTTTTCTAATAGAAAAAAATAAGGCCTTGCAGTGTGTTATCAGCATTCAGATTCTTGACTGGGCATTACGAAACAAGTGCAGCTCATTGCTTAGTGTGGTATTTTGTCAGCTGGGAACACTAAATACCTCCACTTAACTCGACATTTGTACAGCTCCTAGCAGCCTCAGGGATCCTGTACACTTCAGCCATTACCTCGTGGCTAATTTGGTCAACTTCCAAGTCCTCAGGGAGAGACAAAGGGTGTCTCATTGCCACCTGCTATTGGCTAAATGCTTAGGATTCACTGTCCGGTGGTGACTGGGAGACACAGGAATGGGCTCTTGTGGCAGCCTGTGAACCACCATCCCCAGGGAGTTTTGAGGCTAGTAAAAAGCCATCTGTCTGGGGTGGTGTTAAGACAGGCCTGCCTGGAGGCAGGTGCACAGATTAGATGACCTGTGAACATTGTCATCCATCCCAGTGACTTCAGTGGAAAAGATGCATTTGCTCAGTTTGAAAAGAGTCCAGGAGGAACCCTGATAAGTTTGGGGAGCATCTGGTCAAGAGCCCGAGGGTATTGAGCCCTTCTTGAAATTGGAGCCACTCAGTGTTACCCTGTGCCCTGAATTCCAGAGTGCCATCTTGTCCTTGTGAACACAGCAGTCAGTCATTCCACCTCTGACAATTATACGCACACGTGGTGCAAGCTGGCCTGGTCGAAATCTTCGTTGTTCCTAAACAGAGTTCTTTTATGATGGCGAGCTCACCTGATCCATACCTAGATATTGAAGCCTACTTTGGTGCCCAGTTCTTCTAGCGAAGACAGATCTGCCCATATAATGCATCAGCGCCCTGAATCACTGGCCTTGATGTCCTAACTTTGTTCCTTAGAGGTTGTTCTGTCTTTGTTTCAGGCAACTAAATAGCTTGATTAATCCCTCAGAAAAGCTGCCCTGATTTTGCCAACAATAGCTTTATTATAAGTGCAAACAACAAAATGCTTAAATTAATTAGCCAAGTCACCTTCATTGTGACCCAATTCTCAGTGCATGTAATGTAATAATGTATTTTAGAGTTTTGAAATGCAAGAACTACCTCCAAAATGTTTTCATAATAAAATGCCAGACATAAAGACATGGAGTTCTTGTCCTTTGTTCTGTTGATGTGATGGATCATATTTACTGATTTGAATATATGGAGGTATTCATCACGTAGGGATGCATCTGCTGGATTCAGTTTGCTATTATTTTGACGAGAATTGTTACATCTGTCTTCATCAAGGATATTGGCCTGTACATTTCTTAATGTGTCCTTTTCTGATTTTGATATCAGTATATCGCTGGCCTCACAGAATGAGTTTGAAAAAATTCTTCTCAGTTTTTGGGAAGAATCAAAGTAGAATTGGTATGAGTTCTTTAAATATTTGATAGAATTCGGCAGTGAGACCATCTGATTCTGGGCTTTTCTTTTGGGGGAGACTTTTGTTCACCGAGTTGATCTCATTACTCATTATTAGTCTTCAGTTTGTCTCTTTCTTTGTGCTTTAGTCTTGGTATGATATATGTGTCCAGGAGCTCATCTGTTTCTTTTAGGTTATCGTAACAGTCTTTAATGATCATTTGTATTTCTGTGGGGTCAGTTGTAATGTCTCATTTTCATATTTTATTTCACTTATTTGAATTTTTTCTCCTTTTTTTCCCTTAGTCAACTTTAAAGATCTGTCAAATGTTTTCATCTTTTTGATGAACTGACTCTTTATTTTTCTTTTGTTTTTTTTTAAATCTATTTCATTTATTTCTGCTGTAATCTTTATTGTTTTATTTCATTCTACTAATTTTGGGTTTGATTGGCTCTTGTTTTTTCAATTTCTCGAGGTGATAGTCTGCTTATTTGTGATGTCTACTTTATTGATGTAGGTATTGAAGGGTGTAGACGAAAGGGAAAGATAGAGAACTGTTAAGTTAGAGTTAGATGGATATTAGATGGATGTTAAGTTAGAGTTAGATGGGAGAATTATGGTGTTCTGCTCCACAGTGGAATGACTACAGTGAATGTTCTTATGTTTTAATCACAAAGAAATGATAATGTTTGAGGAGATAGGTATGTTTACCCTGATGTGAACATTATGTATTGTGTACATGTGTTAAAACATTACATGGTAGCCCCATAAATATGTTCAAATTTTATGTCACTTGAAAATAATTTCCATATATATGAATGTGAAAAAAGGTACTTATGAAAATGTTCACTGAGATATAATGTATAACAAACAGAAAGTCCAGTGAACAAAATTAGGACATATGTTGAACAAAATATTGCAGACTACAGATGATGCAATTGCATTAAAAGACTGTATTTGAAGATTTTAAGTGATCTGAGAAAATATCGTATTGGGGGAATAGATTAAATATATGTATTTGGTATGATCCAACTTTTCTAAAAAATGTGTAATAATTCTAAAAAAACATTAACATGTAAACAGACTCAATAATCATATCATGTGTGTTTATTTTTCCCCTTTGTTTTCCCTACTAGCAAAAGATAGATAACAAAATAGTAACCATGAGAGAGGAAGGAGGGAAATCTACCAGTGAGGTGGTGAGGAAAGTCCTGGACTGAGAGTTGGGAGACCTGGATTCTAGTCCTGGCTCTGTCAGTAATAAAGAATCGGAGATGTTGATGCTGCGTCTCGTGGTTCAGAGATTCTCTGAGGCGGTATTTTATGAAAGAGCCCGTCCTAGTGTGCCACGGTCCTGCCAGCCCTTGCCCGTGGGTGAACAGCCCAGACTAAACGTTCTGTGGGTGAATTTCAGAATTCCTTCACATTGGCCACCTTGTCCAACCTCTGAAAGAAAGATAAAAGACTACTAGGAGGGCGCAGTTAACAGTGTTCTCTTCTAGGCTGACATGACTTCAGCCTCAAGCTCAGTTTGGGCTGACTTTGGTTATGTTGTGTTGATGAACGTACCAGGGATGGACTTGTTAATGCTTGATGGCTCTAGAGAACGGGATGGCATAGGGGACAATAAATACCTTTATCCACTGTTACCATTATCTTAGATGCTCTTCATCGATAAAAATCTGTGCTACTTGCATGGCCGTCAGTGTGGCTTTTTTTTTTCATCTCTTTAAATTTCATCCTGTCTCATTCATTCTAGGACATGGCTTATCACATTAATCAGCCTATTCTCGTCCGCTGTCTGAGTTTTAGACATATATTGAAATATTTTGGTTTCCACACGTGCATTTTCTTCTTGCTCTTTTCTGTAATTTGTATATTATTTTTGTCATTTGTATGTTTTTATTTCAGTAGTCCTGGGATATATTGTGTTCTTAATTCAGTATCTTGAGCCGGAAGCTTGATTTGTCATTATAACAAAATAAATTTGTTTAGTAAATGAGCTCTCAGAAGTGTTATTTCCAAATGATATGATTCGGGCAGGTGGTTGTAGGTTCCACAGCAATGGCAACAACCATAATGATAACACAATGGACTGCACACTCTCACCTTTGGGTAGATGTGTATTTATATGAATTGCCTTGTATAAATTATATGTAAATTAAATATGTTGACCTGTATATATCCCACAGTACCTCTAGTTTAGCAGATACTTTTACATTCTTCTTTTACCAGTGAAGTTATTTATGCGTAGATAAGTTAGGTGATTTGCAGAAGGTCATATGTTAGTAAAGAGTTTTAAAGGAAGAGTATGTGACTATGGAAACTTTGCTTTTAATTTTTCTTTATAATAATATGCCTTAAAAGTCTATGCATAGAATCTCATTCTACCTCATTGGTAAACTTAAAGCTTTTTATTTACTATGCTGGCTGCTCCATTTTCAATCATAGTCACTTGATAAAGTATAGGCTGCTTTTATTCATAAATGTAAACAGTCTCTTACTTGCTCTATCCAATCTTTCTGGTATCTCCTAATTCTTAACTTTTGAGTATTTAATTGGGCCTTTGGGGCTGTGTGTATTTGACTTTTGACATGAAAGTTATGTGCACTTTATTTGCTCATTTGACATCAGCAAGGCATAATTCCTATAAATCAATTAATGATACATGCTTTTCAGCTCTTGCTTTGAGAACATCAGCTAGCATAAAGACCAAACTCCTTTCTTGCAAAACTACTATCTTGTTATGGGGGGGGGGGGCTCGTCCTTTCAAAAATTATGACTTGCCGTGCCTATACTGATTTGAAGTCCTTGTGATATCCGACATGGATTAGGATTCCCATAAAATAAATAAATAGATTCTGCTGTAAATATTACTCAAGATCTTGTAGGTGAGATTAGACAGCTGTGTGAATGTACTTGGCACAAACTGAATTAACATGATTTCCTGTAAAGAGTTAAAATCTCTATAATAATTCGAAGAAGGAAGACAATATATGTGATTTTGAGTATAAAGAGAGGCTTTGTGAGCAACCCAATATTTAAAAAGACCAGGTTTTAAACAGGCCAGTCACAGAGGGGAAATAATATACTATTCATTTTTTTTTAAAGGAAAGGCAAGGACTTGCTGAAGGAGGAAAGAAGTAAGGGCTGATTTCTTGGCATCTTGGATAAGGCAGCATTTCACACACGCTTTGGGTAATAAAATGTGATTGTGATTATTGAAAATGGATTGCAGGACATAAAGAATGTAGGAATAGCTAAGACATACAGGTTGGGAAACATGCAACTGGTGGGACACAAGTCCAGAGTCTTTGCTGGTTCTTAGAAGATATGCAGGCTCATATTTTATAGTTCCGTAATGGAAGGCTTTTGATTTTATGCTGTGAGTCGATGCAAAATTCCTCGGATGATGAAATTCTGGAGCAACTGAGGAGGGCAAATGAGAAACTCAAAAGCTGGCTTACTCCTGGTGAATGAACTGGTAAACGAAAGTGAGATCAGTTCACTTTACAAAGACCTGTGACAGGCCCGCTCTGGGTGAACCAAACAGTTCTGTCGTGAAGCTGCTGAACACCAGAGTCAGGATGGTTCTTTCGGGGGCTGTCACTCTGTCTTTGTCTCCTGCTAAAGGCCAGAATTAGAATGAACCCTCTTTCCTGCTTGATAGTAGCACGGTTTCACTGACAGCAGCACCATTTTAAAATATTCTCTTGAAGTCACTTCTTACACCTTATGACTTATATTTCGTGACTGCCATTTTGCTCATCATGGTCTTGAGTCTGATGACACTGAAGACTTATAAAACTTTGCCTCTTGCTCCTCTGTCTGTATATCTACAGAAATCGGCAGCAGTGTGATACGTGTATATTTATCTACAAAAATGTAACCCTGTATGTACTAACATACTCTGTAAGGGAGAAGAGTCCAGATTCTCAATGTGAGAGCCAATGTAGGTATTAACACAGGCATCATCAAGTCAATTACTCTACTTTGCTCTACTTTGCTAAATGTTGCTCTTGCAGTAGAGACTGTGTTGCCTAATGGGTTCTGAACTTTAATTTGCTCCTGATAACCCCAGTGAGTAAATGGATCTACACGTGGACTTCAGAGTGCACCCTTGCCTGCGTTTTAGGAGTGCCAGAAAGTAATATGTTTTATGCTTTGCTACATTGATATTTTCTATTAGAACAAGCCAAACTGAGCCCAATGCTTTACATTAATTTTAATAAAAAGAAATTATATTTAATTGTGTCTCCATCCTTTTCCATTAATCCATTATGCATATTGTATTCCACAGTGTTAGAAAAATTATGTTCACTTGTTAGTGGAGAACATTGTTTTACAAGGAGTGCTTATAATTTAGAACCTCATAACTTACTTTAAGTATTTCAGACAGAGTAGATGTCACTCAATGAAAAATAAGTCTGAATCCATAGGGTAAGGGCCACTTAGAAATCCTTTGTCTTCGGGTTGTGATCAGATAGTTAAGATTATTTGATGTGCTCAGCAGGTTGTAAAATCATCTTTGTGGGAAGGTCCGTGAGAGATGATTTCATAATGAAATACTTTTCCATTTCTTATGAGTTGCAAAATGATTGTCATTTTATCCCTACAAAGAAAAGTAGTGTGGGTTTTTTTGTTTGACATCAACAGCCGAGCATGCATTCTGATCTCTCGATAAAATATAAAATTTCCCTGCTGATCCTCTGCCTATACTGTTTTCATGACTGTGCATAATTATTATTTTAGCAAATAAACATATTTGAGACTAAAACATTAATTTCATAAGCCATATGCACATACCCTTCTGGAAGAGAAAATAAATTAAAAGGTATCAGAATGTTTCATCCTAAGAAAAAAATCAAAACACTGATTTTTAATATCTTCAGAGCAAAAACATCTAAAGGAAACATGATCTCTTCGCAAACATGTTATTTAAAATAAAACAATTAAATTTACGAAAAGATACAGAAGAACTTTCTCTCACGACTTGAGTTCACTGAGCTAATCAAAAGTTATTTTGAACACCAGCTGTGGTGACAAACAGTTGTAATGCAAACACGCAGGGATGAGAGGGAGGAGGACCTCAAATTCCTGCCTGGACAACTTAGTGACTTAGTGAAACCCTATCCCCAAATTTAAAAAAAATAAAGGGGAGGGGAGAGTGAAATTGGGATGTAGTTCGGAGCAAGGGCCCTGGGTTCAATCCCCTGTACCCTACACGCACGCGCTGTTATTTTGAATTAGAGAATCCAAGAGAAGTGGAGGGAAGAGAGAGAAAAAAGAAGGGAAAGATTACATAATTTAATTTTAAAAGTTTTATCTACCCTTACACCAATCATTAGCCCGCTGCCTTGAGTCGTTGCTTTAGAGGGAATCTTGATATCCGGTGGTTTAAATCCTCCAATTTTTTTCTTTTCCAAAATTGTATGGACTATTCTGCCACTCATTATGTTTCTATACAAATTTTAGAATCAGTTTTGCAATTTATACCAACAGAACCCACTTGGATTATTTTGGTCATGTAAATGGCACTGGGGAGAACTGGCGGCCCTCAGCATTGTCTTCTGAAGACAGGACAGAGCTCGTTGACTTAAACACTCCTCCGTGAATCTTAGCAGTGCTTTGCAGTTTTCATTGTAACGCCTTTGTGAATCAAATTCAATGATTAGGTTCAAAGTTGACCTTATGGGAAAATTTGATTCAGTTCTCATCCAATTTGGTTTGTGACCATAATCCTGGAAAGAATTAAGTTCATAAACCAAGATACTACTGTATTTTGTATCAAAAAAAAACTAAATGTAAAAGCTAAAACTATAGAACTTCTACAAGAAAACAGAGAAATCTTAGAATTTCTGGATAGGCAGAGATTTCAGGAAGAATATACAATAGTCCCTAAAAGAAAAATAAAGATAGACTTTTTAAAATTGTAAAACTTGTTTTTCAACAGATAACATTCAAAACTGAGATATCAAGCCACATATGGGGAGCAAGTATGTGCAAGATAGATGTTTCTGATAAGGGTCTTATATTTGGAATACAGAAAAAAATGATCGGGACTCAAGAAGACAAAAAATACAATTTAAAAATACCCCAAATATTTGACCACACTCTTCTTTAAAGAAAATGTATAAATAAAAAAAGAAAGAAATGAAAAATACTCTGTAACTTCGGTCTTCGAAGAATCAAAAGGAAACCCCCTAATGTCCCTCTAAATTAATGAGAGTGGCTGAGACTAAAAACATGGACAAAACCAAGTATTAACCAGCAGGTGGAATGTCTGGAATCCTCATACACTGCTGGTGAGGGTGTTAAATGACACAGCATTTCAGAAGAGACTTTGGTGTGTCTTTAAAATTTAAACACACGTGCAATATATGACTCAGAGACTCTATTCCTAAATGTTGAAACTAAGCAAAGGAAAGCTGTTTTTCCTTACACAGACCTGGACACAAAAATTCATAGCAACTTCGTTTTTAGTAGCTAAAAATTGGCAATAACCCAAATATCCATTAGTAGGTGAAAGGACAAACCATGCCATATTTATACAATAAAATGCAACTCGTTAGCCCATAAGGATGGAACGTACTGATTTACACAACCATGTGGAAAAAACTGATGAACATGCTTCTGTGCGAAGACACCAGAGACTCTTTCCCCCTAGTGGAGTACATACTCTATGATTCCATTCTTATAAAAGCCTAAGTAGGGAAGAAAAGACTAATTCATAGTGACAGAAAAAAATAACAGAAACGACTCTACCAGGGCACCAAGAAACTTTAGGGGAAGATGGAAATGTTCTAGAACTTGATCGTAATGGTAGTTACCAGGGCCTGTGTGTTTATAGAATTGATTAAAATGTATGCTTGAAGTGGGCTCATTTGTTGCATGGAGGCTACATCTCAGGAAAGTTGGTTTTAATAAAGTAAATAACAAAAAATATATTTCACCATTTTGTTTGAAGAAACAGGCCAAAGTTTATTTAAGCAAGAGCTTTCCATCCTTCAAGCGTTTGGCATGAGTCACAGTGCAAAATGTCCTAATGAAT
The DNA here is from genome assembly GCA_004026905.1 of Hystrix cristata. Classification (NCBI taxonomy): domain Eukaryota; kingdom Metazoa; phylum Chordata; class Mammalia; order Rodentia; family Hystricidae; genus Hystrix; species Hystrix cristata. The sequence goes on along the minus strand of PVJO010008227.1, from coordinate 57,601 downwards.
CCTCTACGAGTTCCAGTTTAGGTTTCTTTGAAGGAGAACAAAAAACTTCAAGACCTTTATGAACTACAATAAGTACAGAATGTTTTGCTATTTCTGTGCTTTTCTCCATCATTTTTTAAAGTTTGATTAACTGAACAACTTACATTATTTTCTGGAGTGAAATGTCTTTAGGAAACTTTTCCAAAGCATTCTACTTAGGTTTTATTGTACTTTTTTTTTTTTTAATTTAGAGGTGGATGCCAAAGATTGAACACGGAGTTTTATGCATGTTAAGTTCACTTTTTAATTAATTTACATAACAGGTAGTTAAATAGCATTATTATACTAGCAAGTTCAGATGTCACGGGTTTGGAGTAAAGCATCTATCACTGCCTCTGGTAGCAGGCAGAACAGGAGTCAGGCTGTGGGTACTGATTGGTTGTGTCCTGTACCAAGCCACCCGGGTGAGGGGGCATTTGGGATAGAGAAAGTGGCTTACAATAGCGGTTATACGGACGTGGTTGAGAATACCAGAGTGGCCAGGAATCCCTGTCAAGCCATGAGGTCTGGTATAGATGAGTTTGAGAGCTAATCCAAGGAGTCTGTTGGTAAACGAGGGGCACATTAGCTCTCCACTGGATCTCTATGATCAGTTACCAGCCAATCAAGTACATAACAAGGGTGAATTGTCACGGACTTCGAAGCTAGAAGAAACTTTTAAAAGGCTGTGTGCTCACTCTATGGGCCTTGTATCCCACCTGAAGCATCCCCAGTCACTCTGCTTGAATGTCTTCAATTAGAATGTCCTTGACTGACGAAGAGCAAAACATTCAGAAAAAGGTTAAAAAAACCAGTCACAAGATATGCAATGAATACAGGCCAGTTTTCCCATCTTAATTTACCCTTACTTGAGTTCCGAAATCATTTTGAGGGACAAATTTCTCTTTGAAATCTTGCCTTGTTGGAAGTCTTTTGTCTAAGAGTGGATTTCAAAACCAGTCCATAATTTCATCATTCTGGGAAGCTGAGGCAGGAGGGCTACAAGTTCGAGCTTAGCCAGAGCATGACAGTGGACTCTGACTCAAAATAAAAAGTAAAAAATGGTGGGGCTGGTAGCACAGGCTCTGGGTTCAGTTTTCAGTATGGAAAAAAAATCGGTAATTCATTTTTCAAACTTTCTAAATCAGTAAGTTTCTTATACAGCCTTTTTCGGATTGATAAATTCCTCAGAAATTGTTCTGAGGAAGCTGAAGGGATTCACCACACTCCTCCATTCTTCTTCCTATTCTTTAACAATATAGGAAGATCTTCAGAGACCTTAGAGTTTACTGTAGAACACTAAAATCTGTAAACCGTCTTTGGTCCACACATCATTTTACAAAAGAGGGAACCGATGCCTGTGGGTGAAATGACATTTTCAAGATTACACAGCTACATATATACAGCCAGCCTGTGTCTCTGGCTCATATTCCATCCCTCTCGCAACTGCCCTCATGTTCCAGTTTTGCTATACTCCATGCATAGAATTTAACATTTAAATTTTTATTTAATGTACATCTTTCATTTTCTTTAAAATGCACCATCCCTCCCAGTTGTACCACCTGCACCAAGCTAAATTATTCCTCGGTGTTTACACCTTTCACGTATTTATAGCCTGTCATCATGGCACTGCTTAGTCATCCTCCAGCCTTGTAGATGCACATATATAGCTCCTTTAATCTTTCTGTACAAGTTGGTCTCTCCAGTCCCTTAGCGTTTGTACCATCCTCTCTCTAGTGCCTAGAAGAGAACAGTTTGAGTATATTCCAGATGGCAAAAAAATAACCCCAACATGTTGTAACCAGGGGGAGAAAAATACACCAAGTAGATGAAAGGAACAATCTACAGGTTAATTAGTAGTATGGCCACAAATATGTGCAGTTTTGTTTCAGAAATAAAGCAAGCTGTATTTGTTGTAACTATCTCTTCTTTGAACTTAACAGAATGTTGATAATGCCAAGCTGTATTTACGGTCCAGATTGTTACTAAAGACCTTCAACTCTGCATTCCCTCTGTGTGCTATCTCTTGCTCAAGACAGAACTTCAAATAAAATCATATAGCAGGAGCTGATGCAAGAACACTTCTAGATTCTCTCTTTTCTGTGGTTTCTGTAGATTTATATGGTTTCTGGAAGCTTCCTGTAAGTCTTAATGTAAGAGAGAGCCCTGGACTTACTAGTTATTAGGCATTTGAGTATTAGTCATCTTGTAGAAATTAAATGTGTTTACTGAATATGATAATCTAAATATGGAAACTACTTTAGTAGAAGAGGAATTGCCCAGAAATATTTCACTGACGTAAATAGAACATGCCTATTCCCAAGTTTTCTCATTTCTTTTATTTCATAGCTTTTGTAATGTTCAACAAATTTGAGATGCTAAACGGCTGCCCAGAAATTGCCATTGCATAGATTCTTCTTACCCTGAGTTAGCTTTAATTTAAATTCAGTTTGTGTGATCATCTTATAAAATTTATCTTTCAGTGAAAAACTGAAGCATGGGAAGGTCTTATAAAAACGCCTGATTCAAAGTTTTTATTTTATAGAAGGGAGATACAGAGAGAGGGTGTGGCCAGCCCAGGCACATGACCCTCTAGGGTGTGTTCCATTTCTCCAGAGTTTTACATGGTCCAAAAAGTGTCCTTCAGCCCCAGCCAGATCTTCCACTAGAACTTTCTGTGCCTGTCTTCTGACTTCATGTGAGGGACATGAGCTCTTAGTGAGTAGAAAGGTTATTTCTTGTTGTCCTCGGCTTCAGAAATTATTTGGACCAGTGGAGTTCATTAGAATGAAATTTAAATTTTTCTACTTAAAAACCTAGTGATTCTGCTAACTTGGAAGTGGCAAAGAAGGGCAACTATTTCTCTCTCACTCAAAACAAGATTGTGAAGGGCCTTATTCTCTGAATGAAAGAGGAGAGGGGAAAAGTAGAAACCTCATGTTTTATTCAAATGTTAACAAAGAAAATTGAGAAGTGTGTTTCCTTAAAATTGACACCATTTTTATCCCAAACATTCTGGTAAGTGATAGCAGATGACTGTGCAAGCTTCTGTAGAGACAGAGGAATTTTTCCAGGAGCACAGTCCCGGTGGGAAGTATTACCTCAAAGTAATACATTAATCGCTTTCAGTCTTGCATATTTTCACATACTGTGTGCATACATTCGTACATTAATAGCTGTTCCCTAGACATCAGTTCAGCACTCGGAGAGCTCAGTGTTGCTATGCAAGTGGTGGTGGTGGAATCAACGTAGACTGCAGTTTAGCAGTGGGGATTTGTAGAGATGCGTGAGGGGAATGGCTCAGGGTCCTGAGACTCCACACTCACAGGACGCCCTTTGTGGTCCGATGTAGCATCCTGTGCTCAGTATTCCTGGCACTCATCTACCCACTCTAGTGTGACTATAATCCACATTGCGAGAATTCAGAAGGCACATAACTCTTCACTATCTACTCACATCAGACTTGCATTCTTCTTTGTGAGTTTTGCATAAAAATTCCTTATAATGTGGTCAATGAATGGAAGCTCCAGTTATACTACTACATTCAACTGTATTGAGCGTGTAATTTGTATCAATATTAACTAAACAAACTTACTTTACAGCAGTTTTTCTTTGAGGAATTCCTTGTATTTTGTTGTGAGATACATATATATGCATGAGTATGTATAAATATATAGTCAATTTCTTCCCAGTGATACTTTGAAGTATCTAGGGCTGAAATTATGATTCCTGATGTACATATACCTCCAACAGATGAAGGCACCTGCTCAAACTCACAGATCCCATGTATGATACAGGCACCATAGAATCAAAACTCAATTCTTCTGTCCACAAATTTACCACTTATTCCACTGAAGTATCTTGTCTACATTTATGAAAGTAAATAAAGAAGCAAAACCAGAAATGAAATGTATAACACTGGTACGTAGAACAGTCAGCTCACACCAGTTGTGGTCACACCAGGACTGGAGCCTCGTCTTATTTGTCCCAGATGTACAGCTGCAGAACACATTACCTCACATCCTGTGGACAAACCCTTCAGTTTTCAGAACACAACAGAGGTAAACCTGAGTGTTCCAAAGTGTTTCTAAGAGAAATGAAATGATCGTACTGGGTCCGATAGCTATGGAGTTAACCCTGTTCTGGCATCATGTACAAGTCATCCTAATAGAATTTATAGTGTGCCCTACTGTTCCCCCATTTACAAGGACATTTTACATTATGAGGAAGGAGAAGATTCATATGCTCAGGCAACAGCACCTACTAGTGGAAAGAAACTTGCATTAGCGATAGTATACCTGGGAGGCAGTTTTGTGAAGCATGAAAGTGAGCTATGCCAAGACTCCAGAGGCTTCAATTTGACTACATCTCTGCTAACAGCTTATCTTGGTCTTAGTCAAGGCCCTACCTCTTCCTTAGCCTTTATTTTTGTGTAATTAAATATAGAGGTTGGACTAGATAGTTTCTGGATTTTCTACATATTCTAGAATTAGTTAAATCATCTTAACTAGGAACAGTTTGATGCTGAAAGGAGAAACAAAAGCCCAAGTAAAACCAATTTGCTCTCAATGAATAGTGTCCAGTGAAATATTACCTATCTCTGGGTCCAACACCGTCGTGCAGGGAAGGAACAGAGTCCAGCGTGGAGATCACAAGACTGGGCTTGAACTATATGAAGGGTCTTTATAAAGGTCTCAGTTCCATTCATGCAAGAGAGGCTCTCGTGGCCCAGTTACCTCTTCAAGGCCTCACGTCAACATACTTGTATTTTGGAGAGGATACATTCAATCCAAAGTGCATATCTTGTCTAAGATGGAAAGAGGATACTGTGTTCTTTGGAAGAAATTGCAAGTACAGTACTCATCCCTTTGTGTGACGGTGTGTATTTGTGGGTGTGGGGGGGTGTGTGTGTGTGTGTGTGTGTGTATTAGTTACCTTTCTAGAGTCAATGGTTTGCAAGACAGCAGATTTAATACAAGACATTTACAAGTTACAACATTCACCCATAAGCCAAATGCAGGAAGAGTACCAAATGTCCGTCTATGCACTGGAGACCCAGAAGATCCAATCAAGGGTTAGGAGCCCACAGCACTGTCCTGTGTACATCCACGTCTGAACTAAATGGCTGAAAAAGTCTTTACTGGAACCAGGATACAATGCTCGCAGCAGAGGTGAAGACCAGAGCTCCCCTGAGGCAACAGCAGCCATCCCCAACGACACCAAGGCCCGGAGCTCCTTCTGCGATGAGAACAGCCGAGTCCCCTTCTGGAGAACTAGCCGCAGCAGAGCTTTTCCTGGGAAATAGCCGGCTGCCATCTTCTGTTCCTGTTCTCCTTTATGTCTCATCAGCGCAATCCTCAGGTGGATCCTCTACGCCCAGAACCACCAACTCAGTCCAGCTGGGCGTCCTGCTCAAGCTGACCACATCAGTCCACCACAGTGTAATATTACTGTTATACAGAGGATCTTTTGGACATGTTTTCTTTTTCTGTGATTCAGGCAGGTAAGAGAGACATTGGCAAAAACCTGAAGCCCCTTTAAAGATGAGTCATATCTCCCGATTTGTGTCTTCATGTCACTGTGTGTATTACATGTTAGCACATGGATTCCTCCTCACTTGGAACATATTCTTTTGTCTGGGCTCTTGGCTGGATGTAAGTTTAAACAGTCTTATACATCGAATTCTTAACGAGTTCCATAAGCCCTTAAACCTTGTTAAATGAAACTCAGAAAGTTAAATGTTGCACGGTTTTGTAAGGGAAAACTAAAAAGAAAAGAAGGAAGAAAAGAAGAGGGGAGGAAAGGGGGGAAAGAGAGAGAAAGTTCTGAAGGGAGGGAGGGAGGGACGGAAGCAGGGAGGGATGAGAACCGGCAGGGAAGGAGAAGGTAAACGTTTTTAGAGATAGGGAAGGAGATCATGGAGCAGGAGGAGGAAAGGGAGAGACTAAGAGGATTGAAAATGATCAAAATAGGTTAAATGTATGTACCAATTCACAAAACAAACCTTGTGCACCTAAAAAAAAAATTTCTATCAGTTGTTTTATTGCTAAAATGAGGATGATCATAACTTGTGCTTTTCTGCCCCCTGGGATTCGAAAAGGGTCACTTACATTGCAGAAAGTACTCTCAACGCTCTAGGACACTATATAAATATAATAAGTGCTTGCTACCCTGCTGGAGAAGGTCTCCCTGTTCTTGGTCACTGAAACACAGTAGCTCTGGAGAGACTAGCTCGGGTCACCTCAGCGTTAGGTTTGCTCTGAAATAACCAGAATAAATTTGGGGGTTTTCTCCCACAAAAGCTAAAAGTAAGTGGTAAAATTTCACTTCTGAGTGGGGCCGAGGATAATACAAATTCCCCGGCGAGATACCGTGAAGAAAATTCAAATCACAGCTCAAAAATAGTTGCTGCAGTAGTTGTTGTAATTGTACTAATGATTTCTGATTTTTCCATTAGATAAACGGTGAAGTGAATGTTAGGAATAAAAGAGTAGATTAAGAATTAATAGTGGGACTATGAAAATGTCACTGTGTAGAAATTTATCAGAGATTAGTCTTGCTTTGGCAAAAAGAGATACTGTTATTCCTATCAGGAGTGTACAGAGGTTTATATAAGCTTTCTACCAGGCCAGGTGTGTTTAGGAATTTTCGATTTCTAAAGTTAATAAGACAGCTGTTTACATAGGTGGGCTCTAAAGCCAGACTAGCAAGGCCCAATCGCAGTCTGATTATTGAGCAACAAGACTGGGTACAAGGTACGTGATCTTTCTGTGCCACTTTTTTCTTCAACTTTGATAAGATAATAATAGGAGTACGTCTTAGACTTGTTGGGAGGAGAACAAGAAGTAATACATTTACATGCTTCAGACAGCACCTACTGCATAGCAAGTACTGAATAAATATTGACTGTTATCACTGTGGGGTCTGTAAGTTTTGGTAAGATTAGAACTGAATTTTATTACTAAAATACTGATATATCTAAAACTTATATAATGGCTTCTGAAGTGTGGCCACCTCCGTTATCAACTCACAACTACCTCCTGTAGTCGGAAGGAGAAGGATGCAGGGCTTGTGTTGGGCACTTTACGGATGTTACCTTCATGGGTAGGTGGGTAAGGTGGCTATCACCATCTCCTTTTCACACAGCTTAGGAAAGGTGACCACAGTGCTTGGCACAGAATGGAGTCTCAGTGCATGCCCTTGTAGAGGGCGGACGGATGGCCGCTTTGGTGACTCAACTGTGATCTGCTGTCCAGTAACTGAATCTTCTCAGCTGCTGGTTTTAGAGACAAGGAAATTCAGGCTCAAAAACATTCAGGAAACTTGTCCATGCTGCCCATAGCTAATCAGTAACAAAGGCAAGATTTGTGGTTCTGATTTCCTCTACATGATGATACCTAGAACTTTATTTTAAAAAGACATCATGTGTTGTATTGGAAACTGTAGAACAGAAAATTGCTGATTTGTTTGGTGGTGGCGGCCGCGGTATTTTTATGTCTTGTTTCATTTTGATTGTTTTTCCCGAGAATAGAAGTTGTCGTAAGATAGTTATTGTCATGATTTCTACATGTATTTTATTGGCTTAGTGTTGGTGAGGACCAGGATACATGGTGCCAAAGTCGCTGCCTCTGTCAACGTGGTATTAAGTTCATTTTTGTAGGATTCAGCCCTTCGGGGTTCTTGGCAGTGGCCAGCATTGCCTCTTAACACTCCAGGACGGGGCTGGGGATTTAGCTCAGTGATTAGAGTGCTTGCCTTGCAAGCACAAGGGCCTGAGTTCGATCCCCGGCACCACAAAAAAAAAAAAAAAAAAAAAAAAAAAAAAAAAACACTCCAGGACGAACTACTCCCCGTGGAACATTAAGCACACAGTCCTCATTACAACAGCAGTCCTTAACCCCACACACGAGAAAGACCTGAGAAGCTCCAAAATCATTATTTCAACGCTCCCAACCAAACCTCAGAAATCAGTTTCCAGAGATGAGGTGCAGACATCAGTAATTTTTCCAAAGTTTTCCCCGTAGGAAGCCGGAGTTGAAGATCTGCTGCGAAGGCCTTCCCTCTCTTCCGATTTCCTCTCTTGCAGCTGATCACGTTGTTCAACAAGGTTTCCGTGACTTGGGGGTCTGCAGCCATGATCCTGTGCTGGCCCTCCTCTACCGGGGAGGAGAAATGGGCCCTGTCCCTAAGCAGTGCAGACCTCAGACTTACAACCGAACAATAAAACATATCTGCAGATAAACATATGCTGCTTAAAAAAATGGGCTTTAGAAGCTAGACCTGGTCCCCATCTCAGACACACTGCTTTCTCACTTTGAAACTTCAGGTTTCTCATCTACAAAATAAGAATGATAGACAAGGGTGGATAAGGCCAAGTGAGAAAATACATGTTTAAAGCAATGCCTGGCTCAGAGAAACACAGTGTCAATTTTTGGGTATACTTCTTCACAGTGCATATATTTAAATCAGTGAAATATGTTTCCTTTTGCAACCTATGCGGGACTCCCCCTTTCAGTTTACCTCCTCACCTGAAGGTCTGACCTAAGCAAATACACGTCCGTAAATGAATTGTGTCATGGTCAGAATTAATAATAACTTCCTTTTATCGGGAGCTCACTCAGCCTTCACTCTATCTCTTCCAGTTTTTCACCCAAACCCTTGTCACCCATTCCTAATCTGATCATCTCTCCCTAATATTGTGTGTGTGTGTGTGTGTGTGTGTGTGTGTGTGTGTGTGTGGTCTTTGCTTTGCCTTAGCATAATATCTCTTCTAGACTAAAACATTTCTTAATTTGTCTGCTTCTGAAGTACCTTATGTCTACCGCTGGTTCCAGCGCTAGCTGTCTTTACTCCTCCTCCTGGCATGTGTGAGTGTGTGTGCACACCCATGCGAGTGTGTGTGCACACATGTGCTCGGGCACAGGTGAAGAGGGATGCAAAAGAGAAAGGGAAACAGCCCTTTGCAGCCTCCTCTCCATTTCCACCCATTGACCAGTGGAGTCTGCAGGTACTCTGTGGACCATGTCAGCAATTGTGCAGTGACGCCGTGGATTACGATTCTGTATGCCAAGCAGAGTGCCCAAGTGGGCGTGTCCTGTATTCCGGCTTTTAAGAAGTTGCCAGGACTCCGATATTCACAGAGCTAAATGGCATTCACTGTAGAAGTCTAATTTTGCTACATTACTTAAAGACAAAGTCCAAGCAAGTAATACACATTGATGTGCAATGTAATATATGCTGTCGCACTTTAAGTAGCTGTCAGTTGACATCTTGCGTGGCAACTGGTCTAAAGCCATATATCTAGGACTTCCACATGATCAGTGTATTGGCACCACCGAAGAAGTGTCTTCTACAAAAGTTCTGTAATAAAAGTGAACCACTGTTTCTAACTAAATACTAGCAAAATATTGGATAAGAAAATGTACATGCTTCTATTCATGTATTTTTTGATGGGTGAAGAGCCATTGCAAATTGTTCAAACTAAGCCATAAACACAGCAATGAAGAAATAATTTTGTTGTTTGAGACCACAGAAATTTCCTTTTCTTCAGCTAATTCATGGTTGAACAGTCTGTCTCTGTTTTGCATGAAGATGAAACCTGTTTTGCCAATACTTGTCAGTTTTTATTCTGAAAAGCAGTGCAGAAATAGGTACCCCCCCACACAAGAATAGTGGCTCAGCTTGGCAGAACATTGGTATCACCTGAAGTCCTCATAAACTATTCCCTCCGGGGACATCTCACCTCAGACTTACAGAATCAGAATCCCTGAATCTAGGACCAGGGATTAGTGTATTTCTTAAAGTTCCCTTGATGATTCCCATGGACAGACAAAGTTGAGAATCATTCACTGTAAGCAGTCAAGGAAAACAGGTTGTCTATTATTACATGCACTGATGTTACAGAGTCCCATGAAATAAAATCTTTGGTGACTAGAAAATATCATCATCCTAAGCACGCAGTGAATTTCATCTGAGCCTGTCACATAATAAGGATGTCTGGTCATTCTGTAGTCTTCTTTTTTTACTCAATGGAAGATAGCTTTTTAATGAGCATTAATTGAGTCTGTGCTTCAGGAAGATAACTCCAGTGGCCATATAGACAATGAACTGGAGCAGGCTTTGTTTCTAGGAGTAGTTTCCCATCATTTTACTACCCTTATATGATCTTGTTGATTCAACTTTTAAAACGGGACTTTTTCTGGAATAAATCAGATATAGTTTAAATACTGCATGGTTTCTCTTATGTGAGAAACTCAAAATACAAAAAAACTCAAAGAGCAAAGTAAAAAGTAAATGATAAGGAACAGGCAGATAGAGTTCTTAATTGAAAAATCTATATCCCACTACGCTCTCTCCCTGGCGCAATCTGTTGCTTTTTCCAGAATGTCCCTCTCCTCGGATACCTTGACTAAAATGACGCGTTCAAATTCTAACCTTCCAGATTTGGGTCAATTATTGAAACTTTCATAAAGATTTTCCATCTGTAAGAATAAGTGAACTAGAGCTATCTGAGCAATAAGGAAGCTGTGGCAATGCCCCATGAATAATGAAACCTGATTTAGATAGCATGGTCTTCAGAGACATGGACCAGACTGCTATAGATGGGCAAGAGCAGGCGAGGGATGGGAAGAACCCACGATCACACCACAGAGGATATAAGGTCATACATACACGCACGTACGTACACACACACACTCAAGCAAGCTATTGGTGGGTATAGGTTTTATTAGACTTCGTTCCCAGACAAAATGCCACTGGTCCCTTTGATTTGCTGTGCTAAGCATTGCCAAAGAGCTCCTCCTGCCCTCCCTAGGCCCGAACCCCAGCTTCTCACTGGCCGACTCTTTTGTATTCCTTCGGGCTCTGAGGCCTTGAAGTTTGGCATCGTTCCTCTGGTTTTTTTTCTTTTGTTTGTTTTTGTTGCTGATTATAAGTGCTGAGATCCTTGTCAAAAAGGGCATCAAAGCTGTGGCGTGCATGCCGTTAACAGCATGTAGTGTAAGTCCTTCTTGAGGCGAGTCTACACTGTGCTAAAGTAGCTTTCTTTACGTTCTGAATGCCTCTCTAAAAGGCACAGAGTGTAAATTTTTGTTAATGTGAAAGCAGAACATTCGGGCACCTTTTCTGTGTTGCTGATGTGTAGAACTATTTTTAATTTTGGTTCTTCACTCTTTTCTCTGTGCCTGTGAGTTTTAAGGTGCCAGACTGACTGCCCTCCAGGTTGGTGTCCCCAATTTATCCCAAGGATAGGAAAAATACAGGAGGCAGCAGGGCCGGTCATGTCTCAGTCCAGCGTATTAGCCTGAACCACTCTGGAAGAAGATTCTCCAAAACGAAAAGGAAAAGACTGTTCCATACCGTCCATCTGCTTTCATGGCTGAGAAGACAAAACCTTGTTGTATCATCATCAAGACTGTAGTGTTTTTGCATCCTGTAGGCCAACTAGAATGTTTTTTCTCTCATCCATCCCTACCTGTCAGAAATCCATTCTTTACAGTCAAATCTGAAAGTCTGCTTCTTTACAAATCCTTCACTGAGCCATCTCAGATGCGATTTTCCCTTCATATTTTCAAAGCACTTTCTTCTAAGACATGGTGCACATTTTGCCATGTGATTATTGGGTGTGTGTAGTTGCAGACTGTAAAATTCTCAGACAGTATCTAACCCAGTTCTGCATGTCATACAGAAGCAGACTATGCTACTGAATAAAGAGTAGACACTCAGGGTATCTGTTGAATAGATTGGCAAAAAGCTTTCCTTTCCAGCCTAACCTTTCCCTCTAAATCAGTGACTGAAGTTTGGTCCCATATCTTCATGGATAGCTATCAAACACTCCATTAGCCACAGAGACTCAAACTCTTGGACTTCAGATATTACACTTTATGTATTCATGGTCCAGCTCAGTGGTGGCAAACCTATGGCATGCAGGCTCAGCGAGCTGTTTGTATCATTGAAAGCTCTGAAAGGTTCACCATTGCTAGTGTAGATCAGATTGCCATGTCTAGCTGCCTAGCAGACCACCGTGACCAATAGTGGATACCATTTAGCCAGAATTTTCTTTTGTTTTGCTTTGTTTTGCAAAGTTGGATCCACAGATCCCTGGGGGTTCCTGATATCTTGTTAAGTGATCCATTTTTACTTCTAGAAAGCCAAAGGTTAACATTGAAGAGCAATTTTTGTTATCTGCATTTAACAAGTTTATAATGTAGTATTACAATATTCATGGAAATCCAATGTGTTTGTAACAGTCACATGGATTGGTGATCTATTTGCCCCTTAATCCCCAAAATGTTTTCTCTAACAAAATGTTGTCAGTTGGTGACAGAAAGGTCTAGAATTTTAGTATTGTTTTCAAACAGAGCCTATTTAACTTCGTAGTAAACCAATTAAATTTTTGGTTTTTCTGTTTCTAGAGTAATCACAAAATAGTGCCATATGAAGTAACTTAATTTTCTTACTATAAGCAGGGAAAGTACAAAATTTTAAAGATAATCTTTATAAATGATACATCTTAGAATTGTACGACTCTTAGGTAGAAGTTTGTAAGCCTAGTCATAAAGAGTATTAAAGTTATTATACAAAAGTTTTATCAAATGTCAAGAACATGATGTTGTGCCTTCATAATAATATCAAATCTAGCAGAGATGTCTCAGTTTCCAAGAGCTTAACTATTTTTCCAGCATTTGGTATTTCTTATTCCTTAGAAAAAAATAATGATGGATATTTCGAGCCTTATTTAAAAGACACATTCTAATCCTGCAACAGAATATGAAGAAATGCTCCCCAGGACCAAATGCAACCAGAGAGAATTAGAAGTATATTTACCTCTTTTTTTTCCCCCAAGTTGAAACATTTAGCCCTTTCATTTTTTTGAGTGTGAAATGGTTGTCAATCCAATGTGATGGGTTGCTGAAAGCAGCCTTCAGTGCGAAATCTCTCCATTGTGATCCATGATGCCAAATCTGTGTTAATCTCGATGCACACAGCTAGGAAGAAACGAGACTGCGGTGTGGGTAAGAGCACAGAGCCTGAAGCCAAACGGCCTGAGCTCGATCGTGCTGAACCATTTTTATGACTCCTTTTCCTCACCTGTGTGATAGAAATAATAACAGTATCTACACATAAGCTGTTATTAATATATGGGGAAAATGTCTGGCATGCGTGAAACAAATTTTGTTATAACTCATGTCCAAAAGTATGAAAATTCTTGCCGACGTTCCCAGTGGTGTGTCAGCATCTGTTGGGATTTTTAAATTCAGAGAGGGCTGAGGAGGCAAAGCGGGTGTGGACTTGACCTCTGGCTCAAGCTTCCCATGATGGAGCCAGATAGAGATATCGGTTACAACCAGCACAGTGTCTCTTTTGTCTTAAATTATCTTTTATTGTTATAAATTAAAATAGTGGGTAAAACCTAACTTTATGTCCATATATGGACCAGATGTCCCATTCATCAATTTAAGAATGCTATAACTTTGCAGAACACTGGTTCATGACGGAACCAGGGCCATGAGGAACTCAAAACCCCACATTACTTGGAACCTTTATATGATTTAGGGATGTTCAAACTCAGCACACATGCAGAGGTCATGCTAACTGAACTGTAGTTTCTTAAAGAGTGTCAGGTCCAAGAGATGACCCTTCTTTCACAAGGCCCCGGAAGACAGAAGGAAGACTTTTCGGTAGCAGTTAGAATGAAGACTGGTGCTGGCTCGATATGATGGAGAATTTTTTTAACAGTCAGAGTGACTTGGAAATGAGAGCCTGCCTTGTGTTCTGCCTGCCACTGAGGGCTGATTCCAGAGGTTTGACTGCCAGAGCTTCTGGGAGAGGGATTGAAGTTTGAGTTGGACCCAGATTCCTCACATTCTGCCCGCATGCAGAGTCTCCAAGGAGAAAGGCTTTCCTGGACTGTTCTGTGGGTTATACCTTCCGTCCAAGCATCGAGTTACGTTCCCTTTATATTAAACTTGTAAGTAAGATCAGAGGCAGAACACGGGTCCCCAAGTCAGAGACTTGAGTTCCATTTCATCATTTTCTCTGGGATCTCCAGTCAGGCTCCTCAGTCGACTCATCTAAAATCCTGTCATGCCGGCTTTACCAAGCGAGAGGTGACTGTATGGTGCTCTTGACTGAGTGGTTGTACTACTGCTGCTGAGAATAGGAATCAAACTGTTGTCTCTCCCACGTTGCCTTCTTTCGGAGGAGTGAGGCACTCCTTTGTTTCTTGACAGTCAATGCCCTTTTCTCTCCCAGGCCGCTGTGCCCGCTGTGGGGAAAATGTAGTTGGGGAAGGCACGGGATGCACTGCCATGGATCAGGTCTTCCACGTGGACTGCTTCACCTGCATCATCTGCAACAACAAGCTTCGCGGACAGCCTTTCTACGCCGTGGAGAAGAAAGCCTACTGCGAGCCCTGCTACATTGTAAGTCTTGCCACCTTGGTCTTCTTTGACCAAGTGCCAGTCACTCCAGAGTCTATATAGCCAGCTGGTCTTCATTTCTAACCAGGCTTCAAAAGGTGTATTTATTTGTGTGTGACCTGACATATCATAAGTTTCCTCTGCATTTCCAATCCATATGAAGTGCACTGGGGTGGGGCTCCTTCCGGCGAGTGAGTCTGCGGGAAGGGTCACAGTCTGTGGCCCTCCAGCCTGTACCATATACGTAAGCCAATGTGTTCCTCCCACAGATATCAGAGGGCTTTCTGAGCAGTGGAGTCATACTTCTTGTTGTTAAGCTTTACTCTGCATTCGAGATGCAAGTATTTTTCAGGGAAATCTTGCAGATCCCAGGACTCGTCAGTGCAGACTCCTGGACTTCTTGTCTACTCAGAGTTTTCTTAAATAACCTCCTTATCCGGCAGGTTATCCATGAGGCAGAGCGGCCCTTTATCACAGAGCACCTTAAGGAGAAATTAACAGTAATGCTGATTGAGTTAATAGTGATTTTTTTTCTTTTTAAAAATAACACAACAACTGTGTTTTAATAATAAAGCTGGTGACTAAAATGTTCTCAGTCAACATTATCTTCGCTTTTTGCAGGGCTACTTAATCCTTTTCTCTGATAGGGGAAGCTGATGAATAAGTTCAAATATTTAAAATCTGAAATATATTTGTTTGCTATCTTTCTGCATGATTTTGACCTGCCTAACATGTTAATGGGGAAAATAGCACTTTTTTTTTTTTTGCAAATCCACAGAAGAGTCATGGTCTGGCCCTTGCTTCCTGAGATAGTCAAACATAAAAGAAGCCTTGGGTATGAGATATCGGGAGTCATACTTTGGAGATTTCTATAATTCGAGTGTGTTGGAATTCCTAGCTCGGTTGGTATCAGCCCATAACCTGACATCTCTAGCTCGTTGTAATGCCAGGGCTTGTACTACATATCTCAGAGTTCTTCAAGATTAAGATTTTATTGGATTAAATATTGTTTTGCACCTTTTAAACTCAGTTCTATTTCATTTTCTTTTCAAAAGAAACCCAAAAACATATAGCACTATTATAAAGCCATACACTATTAGAGTTGGAGAAATATGTCTTTTGAGTTCATCTGCTTAACTTCTGTCTTTTAAGTGAGACTAGAGAAATATGGAGAGTAGGAAAAGGACTTCTTATGTTCCCACATTAGTGTCAGAGCAGGGCTGCATTTAGGCACTTTTAGCCTCTAGACCTACATATATTGTGCAAATGCTACATGGTTTTAATTTGTACAAAATGTAAAAACAGGCACAATAATGTTCTTTTGATGTCTAAGAAACAATCATATATACGAAAAGCATAGCCAACAAAAGCTGACCACTTTAGCACATATTTCAGATATCAACCTTTGACATCTTTATTGAAAAAAAGGCTCTAGGTGGTTCCCTCTGATATGTTTAAATGGTCTGCAGTTGCTGTCATTCATGGAGACCTAAAACCACTACTCTGAAGCTACTTATTGCTACGAGTTCTCACATGGAAATGTCAGTGGAATCTGCGGAAGCAGCTAGAGCTGTGTGTTCTCACACTCAGTAATTACAGACTGCTGCGTGTGCATGCCTCTGTGTGTGTGTGTGTGTGTACATGCGTGTAGCTCCTGCATCTGTTTCATTGTCTTTCTATTTCAACGATGCTTTTGTGCCAGCCTTCTTCAGCTGTTCTTATTACCTCTTATTAGACAAAACTCTCAGATGTAATAATCAAGGAAAAATGTAACACTGTGAAAAGAGCATGAGTTTCAATTTGGTTCTATCACTTAATGTTTTGTTTTCATGGGAAAGATACTTGATTTTCCTAAGCCTTAGTTTTGTTGTCTGTATAATGGAGATGATTTGTGAGATTTTTTTGTCCCCTAACGACTCCTTGAATTGAAATGAAGCAGTCTTTTTAAGCACATTTGGCCTGCTCAGGAAACAGTAATGGAATAAATATTATTGTGAGATGAATTTTAGGAAGATTTTTTTGGACCTATTTACCATCTCCGAATGTAACAATCTTATATGTGCTGTAAGACTCTGGGCTTTAGAAAGTTGTTTTGCCCCTCCCATATATCTTTTTTTCTTTTTTTTAATATTTGCTACAGTCGGTGAGCTGATTTTGATCTGTTTCACATATGTAGATCTTTGATTCTTCAGGATGTTTGCCTCTCTGCTTTGGTTGCATATTACTGTATTGTGTTTATAGCTGTTTATAGGAAAACTATCAGGAAGATGTTTAATCACATGCTGGGAAGAGTTGGGTGAATTCAACTACTGGAAATTCTTACCGCCTTTTTTACTTGTCTCTCTTAGAAGAGCGTTTAATGGAGACTTTAATGAGATCTATCCACGGTGGCTCTAAAATGTATTTTAACTCTTCTCAGAATCCACATAAGCTTTGTTGAAAGGCCCTAGTTCGTTATTGATTCCAGAATCCAACACACAGCCTCAGGCTCTCAGATGGAGGCGTTAGCACTTTAATTCCTTCTGAACTTTCGTAACTCCAAAAAGCTGTACACCAGAAGTGTAAGAAGCAGGGAACCAGGGAGAATAAGGTAAAACAAATTCGTTGTGAAGACAGATTTTGTATGAGGATAAACTTAGACTTGTGTGTCTATTTCTGGAATGAAAAGACTCAGCACGGGAAGCACAGGCTGTGTGACCCCGCACAACTGCTCCTTATTACACTGCTGGAAACTGACATCTCAGGGCGTTCTGCACACAGCAGAGGAGACCCAACCACTGACATCAGTCTATAGGGCGTTCTGCACACAGCAGAGGAGACCCAACCACTGACATCAGTCTACAGGGCGTTCTGTACAAAGCTGAGGAGACCCAACCACTGGACATTGGGCAGTGTTCCTGTATATTTTTTTCATTATCAGAATAAGAATATTGAAGTGAATGGTTTAGTGAATTATTTGTGTATGAGGACTGTCAATGTTTGACCAACCCATTTGACTCTAATTTCAATATTCAAACCAATCTAATATAAATTATATTTATTTCTGCCCAAATTATTTATTGATAAATCTAAGATCATACTTAAATTGAAGATTTATATAACTGTTAGGCAAAATGTACCAATAATATCTCCAGATTTTATTCCATGATTATTAATACATGTTGAGTATATTAATAAATGCAGTAAGGATTTTAAATAGATTTCTTGAATTCGTAAATCCTTGTGCACAAACAGCTGTGATTAAACAAATTTGATTCAGTATGGTATTGTAATTCTCTTTGTGCACATTTTGTTTTCTATTTTCTATTTACATATAAATATGTATGTAGCTTTCCACTGGTAATAGTCCTCATTTTTAGCTTTTCATCTGTTTAGGTTTACATTATGTTTACACACTACATTTTAAAACCATTTTTCCCTCAAAAAGTATTAGATATTTCCCAATATTTTAACGTTATAACTAATATGTATACAGAAAACCAATTTTTTTATTTTCTAAAATTATCTCCTTAGCATAACTACTTTGATTTATATTGCTGAATAAAGTGTATGTAATTCAGAGAACTTTTACTTTACCTTACTATATTTCTTTAGAAAGACTTTCAATTACCAAGACCATCAGCATTAATTATACTACTTATTAAACTGTACCCTATTCTTCATTGGAGAAGTTTACTTATATTTACTTTAACCAGTGTATTATGTCATAGTTATTTTAATCTATGTTTCTGCAATTATTAGCAAACCCAATGAGATGCTTTCCTACTTTGGCGATATATATTTTAAAAGCTTAATTTTGACTATTCTTGTACTTTAAAATAAATGAACAGACTAAAATCAAGAGCACTAAAACTTTCCTGGGAGGTAAGTTGACAAATAAGAATCTATTTTTCCTTTTCTTGGCTCTCTTGGTATGGCCTCAGGTAAACCATTTAACCTCTCTGACTACCAGTGCTCACCTTTATTGAAGGAAGACATTAATTTTTTCTTATTGAAGAGGAAATGAACTAGTGTGGTATTTTGTATAGCGTGAAACCATTTACTATAATAAGGGTTTAATTTTTCATTAGCATTATGTGACATGATGTAGAAACTCTTTTAGTTTAGTGTCTTAGCTGTAGTTGCTAATACTGACCTTGCTTGACTTCATGTAAATATGAGGACATATATGAGAAAAGGAGAGTCATGTTTTGCCCAAGACAAATTTTATGTTGTTTTGAGAATGAAGGACAGCAACAGTGTCTCCTGCTTATGTGTCCATCTGTCCTTCATGAGACAAGCTTAGTCATCAGTGTAGATTTAGCAAAAGAATGGCTGCTTTCTTCTTAGTACTGCCAAGGAGTCTGGACCCAGGGATATAGCACGTCAGTAATTGATGGCAAAAGTCTGTTTATGAAATGGCAGCCAAGGATCCTTCCCTAAACCAGGGCTCTTTGCAGAGTGGATGGAATCCAACTCCTCACTCTCCGACAGTAGAAGTTGGTCAGACATATTTATTAGACTTGAAAGCCTAATGACTAAAGGACTTCTGGAAATGGGAGGCCAACTCCAAAGGACACTAAACATTTTAAGAGACCTGAACTTGGCACATTAATGACCAACATGCTATCACCCTTTCCTTCTCATGAGTTGCTAAATGGCTACACTTGAAACAGCCTAACTTTTCAACCTACATTAAGAGGTAGATTTTTGTTCCACTGCAGGAAAGCTGTCCTTTTATAAACTCAAGTTCTCCTAATAAACTGTTTTAAAAGCAATTATTGCCAGTGTCTTATGTGGGTATTGAAAAAGTAGCCAAGAGTCTGGGCAAAAATCTGAAAAATTGAGCCACTTCTGTTCTCATAATGGCACACTTCTGTCATCTCTAAGACATGCTTCCTTCTTGTCTCTCACACCATACATGCATGTGTGCACGTACACACACACACACACACACACACACACACACACTTTCCTTATTATCATCCCACTAGCACTCTCTCAGAAAGAAGAAAAATCTTTTGAGAAAGAGAAAAATGTGTCATATACTGTCTTGTAGGGTTCAATCAGGCTACTACTAAGAGGTGACCACTTCCATTCGCTCAGCCTTACACTTTGCTCCTGAGTGTCTACTACTGCATGTTATCATACATATTCAGACCTGGTGATAGATGGGGTGGAGATTCTGAGTCCCATTATACAAATGCCACTCTGAATCTTTCAAAAGCAGAAGCCTAAGTAAAGATGAGGAGCAGGGCATCTAATTTACTCCTTGTTGCTGGGTCCATGCTGTCATCTTGCAAGTAATATTCAACTTGCTAAAGACATAAACAGTCAGCCACAGGGCATGGCAAAGGTAAGGGGACTAGCACAGTTGAATTTCAAGTATTGATGGTATCATTAATTGCAACAAGAGAGTATAAGTAAATTAACTTAAAGAGCTAAAAAATGACAAGAAAAACAACCTAAAGGAAGAAGGAATTCATTAAAATAAAAAAAGATTAAATTAAAAATGTCCAAAAGATGATTCTTTGTAAAGAACAATAAAAAAGTGGTAAAAAAAAAATCAAGAAACAAAGATTACAGACTATTACAAATAAAAAAGTTGCTCTTAGCATAGGTTTAGAACACATTTTTAAATTATTACACTTAAAATTTTATAGAAAAGAGGCCATTTTCTCTGCACATCCAAAGTATACAGGGAAAAAACTTGAATAATCTCATATACATGCATGAAAGTCAGACCTGCCACCTGAGAAAGACCCAGAAAATTTCACTAACAGGATTTTTCATATCTTCAAAGAATAAATGATTTCTGTACTATTTCAGCTTTCAGAACCTAGCAAGAAAGAAGTAGCTTCCCAAATCATTTTAGGAAGATAGCATGTTCCTCATGGTAATACCAACTTAGGCAGCCTGCAAAAGAAAACTATGCTAACCTAACTTGCAGAAATGCAGAAATCCTAGACAAAATACCAGTAAACTGAATACCACATAGCAAAACATTCCACACTGCTCTGTCATTGCAACATTAGGATAATCAGGAATCTCTTAAACCAGTCTGTTATATTTTGATATACCAAACTGGAATTAGAACTGATCGTCTCCATAGATGCTTTTCACTGAAGGAGCACTCATAAAATTGGATTATACATTCTTGTTGAACACAAAAACAGTTGGAATAACATGAAATAAGCTCTAAGTAGAATAAAAGAAAAACAACTATGTGTTTAGCAGGATAACATAAGACCCTGGCCAAACTTCCTTCTCTCTAGTTGTAGATATGCTCAAAATTGCCTCTGTGATGTTAATATTGTTCTTAACACTCTGTCCTTTGTAATGGAAACTTGGACACAAAGAAAAAGTTCAATATGTGTGTTTCAGAGTATTATGTATTATTTCAGCACATATAAAGAGGAATAATATGAAAAAATAACATGATAAAGTTCCATCTACCTATTACCCAATTTAAGAAATGAAACATAAAAATACCTGTTGAAATTCTTTGAGTACTTCTTTCTATTCACAGTCCCAAAACTTCTATACAGATACAGCTGCCTCTCTAAAGTTGTTGAATATATATATATATATACATATATATATATATATATATATATATATATATATATATCTCAAAACAATACGTAGCACACTTGGTGTTCATCATTTTAAATGAGTGGCATGTATCACTCATATTTTCCTAAGACTTTTTCACTCCAAATTTTAAAACTGGAATATATAAGTATTTACAGGTGATGTGATTATTCTTCTAGAAAACTTGAAAAAAATCTAAAATATTAGAACAACTAAAGTTTCAAAAGCTGACAAAATAAAAATTGCAAGTTTAGGTTTAGAAATTATAACCAAAAAATCCTTACCCAGAATAACAGAAAATACAGAATACCTGGGTAAAACTTGAATTGAAAGTATAAATGATCTAAGTGAAGAATGCTGTAAAATTCTGCAAGAATAATTAACTCATGCACGAAATGACTTTAGGATTGAAAGAACTTAGGAAATTAGCTCTCATTTTTTTTACAGGCATCCCTATTATAACCCTATTATTCTACAGTAGTAGCAAATTTTCAGCAGGAGGATGGATGGTTACCGTACTTTGCTTTACTGATGGCATTTATTTAGCTCTTTTCCTCAAATAGCCCCCAGCTGTCTGCTAGTCTTGGTTACAGCTCACCACAGCCCTGCTGGCTGCAAAGCTTCACTCATTGGGGAGGAGAGCAAAAGGCAGACCCCTGAGGAGTTTGCGCAGAACAACACAGTAGTTTGCCCTAACTGCATAAAGCATTTTCCTCCTAGCTCCTAACCCAAACTATATGAACTGCTGTTGTCACAAAATTAGAATGTTTTGCAAGGACCAGAAGGAACCTTAGAAATTCAATAACGTCATTTTATAGCTGAGAAAGCTAAAGCCCAAGAAAGCTGACTGATTTGCCTGAGGTTATATGGTTTATTAATGGCAAGGGCAGGAATAGAAACCATGATCCTTGATGACACCTTCAAAGAACTGCTTTCCTGGGACTGACATGAAGAATTTTAACCATATGTGGCTACAGGTTCAGAGAGACATTCTTAGAAAATGTTGGATTCAGGAGATTTGAGTTGGAGAGCATAGAAATAGGACAGTGTTTACTTCAGCCCCAACTAGAATGAAGAGTCTCAAATTTCCAGGTTAAATGCCTCTGAAACTTTATGCTAGAACCTTCCCACTGCCCTAGTTTGTTTATTTTTAAATCAAGCATGAACTCACCACTCGGTGTTTGCCAGAGTTTAGATGAATGTCAGCATCAGGCCACTGTAATAATGGTTTAAGATTATTTAATCCCATTACTTATACACTTCATTAGGCTGAGTGAATTGCTGGCAATGGTTCAGTAAACTTCCTACTTTGGAGATAAAAGGATGGAAAGAACACAGAGAAGGAGCCTAGTCCTTGTTTTCTTTCATATTTATCTTCTATCTCTTAATGGACAAAGGAATGATAATTAACCAGCTATAGCATGGAATCTGTTAGTGGGTCTTCTAAAGTGCTTCTTACCCTCAGAAGAAATAAATGACTTGGCCTTGTATTTCTTGTTATAATACAGAGGAGTGAGGCAGAGTGTGTGTGTGTGTATGGGTGTGTGTGTGTGAGAGAGAGGGAGAGCGAGAGAGATAGGAAGAGAGGAGACAGAAAGGGCACTCTAAACATTGTTTAAAAATAAATCCAAAAAATAAGCTCCAGGATCCTAGGTAAGATATTCGGTCTTTCATTTAAGGAGTTTGGTGTAAGACATGATTTTAAAGACAGAATATGTCAATTAAAATCACACCTACCTTGACCAGCTGCTCTTCTGTAACCACCCATTTCTTTGAGCTTCAGTTTCCCCACATATAGAATGAAAGCACTATTTCTTACCTCACATGGTTAAACAAGGATGCCAAGACAACAGGGCTGAGCAAAAAGCATAGTGAGGGGTTTGTGTACAAAATCTGTAAAAGAGAATTTTCTCTAACTTGATTTACCAAACGAGAAAGCATTTGTACTGCTGGTTTGAGAGCTGCTACAGTCTGAGGGATGACAAGACATAAATTGGAAGCTTGATTTTCTCAAAATGTGTTGGACGTCACACGCTTTGCAGTCACCCTAAAGTCTTCATTAATAAAATTCTAGACCCTCCCCCAGTTTCTACGCAAGAGACAGGGACTTTGCACCTTTTACAAGGCTCTGTGGAGAGAGTGGAGAAGAAGTCTTATTATGCACACTCAAGTTTGAGATCCGTGTGTCTATACTTTCAGCCGAGCTCATACAAGCAATGGCCTGGAAATAATTGTCCTCTCTTATCGCCCATTCTTTTTACAGTACTTGCCCAAGTACTTATATCTGATGTGTCTCCATCTAGGCTCAGGCTGCTGTCTGCCTTGCGTCTTTCCGCATTTCCGTTCTTTAAAAATCTGAATCAACCGGCCTTAAAAAGCTTTCCTGGAACTTCCTCAGCTGGACATGGCCTTTCCTGAACCTGCAAGGTTTTTGTTTCTATTTCTCTCGTGGGATTTCACCTGACCACAACTGGTATTACAAAGTCTTTGGAGCCCTTAAAACACTACTGATTGAACTCTTCAAAGAATGTGTGCATCGGGTGGGGGTCGCTTGATTCCTCTTTGTCTTGATACCTCTGTAGTATTGATCAAGTAGCTGAGCCTGCTGCTGTTTTTCTGGGCACAGGGCACTGAAAGGTGACCTGGTTCTACCCTAGCTGCCAGTGTCCCCTCACAGTGTCTGGCTCACACACCCTTTGCTTGCCCTTTGGTGCACCCTTGACTTGAGACTGTGAGTGTAAGAAGGGA
This sequence comes from Hystrix cristata, assembly GCA_004026905.1. NCBI lineage: Eukaryota > Metazoa > Chordata > Mammalia > Rodentia > Hystricidae > Hystrix > Hystrix cristata. The sequence goes on along the minus strand of PVJO010008227.1, from coordinate 33,842 downwards.
AGAGGAAAACTTGGCTCCCGGAGCCTATGATCAGAGTTATTGCTGTGACGTAAATATGAAAGATTGAGGGAAAGACGGGAGAGTGAAGCCAGCCATCTAGCTTCCAGCCTCAGAGTTATGGGAAGAGCTACGGCAGTCCCTCAAGGGCAAACACACAGACTCTCCTCACACGTCAAAGTTGCGGAAGAATTTGAGTGGACGTTTTCTGATGTTCTGGTGGCTTTGAATGTGACAGGCTACCTCCCTGTCGTGGCCAGGCTGATAGAAATAAGCAAATAAATAAACGGAGATAGTCTCCTTCCAGGCTCTCTCTTTAGCTCACCTACCTACAGAATGGGCGACTCTGGCTGAGGCTGATGTCACTGAATGGCAAAGCTTTCGCTCCTTTTGAATACCTCATAGTGGCAAGGGCCTAGCAGGTTTTCAAAGAATATTTATTTTTTAACTGAGGAGTTTTTACTAATTAGGTCTCCTACTCATCCAACATGGGAAATTAGATGTCGAGAGGGGGAAAAGCTTGTGTGGGATGTCACAATTGGACAGATGAGTTGACAATTACTTTTTACTTTTAAATTGTTCATATTTAATTTTTGAGATTACTAGATCTCCTATAGCTCAGGTTTTAAACATATATTTATATTGCTGCTTATCAACTTTATAAAATATAGGGTTTCAGTGTGTATAATTTGGGGGGAGTGCTGAGGTTGGTGTGTCTGTTTTGACATTTCCATTCCCCATTACTGCCCCTTATAATCGCCTTCCACTTGATTCTCTTCCTTTTAGCTAGTAATAGTCTTCTTCCTGTGTCCATGCCATCTCTTTTAGATTCCACATATTAGGGGGAGCATGAGCTATTTGTCCTTCTCAGGACAATCACCACGTTATTTTGCTTAACATCGATGAATGCCAGTTCTCTCCATGTTTCTGCAAATGACATCATTTTGTTATCTTGAGTACTGAATAGTTCTCTACTTTCACCCAGTTATCTGTTGACAAGTACCTGGTCTGGCTCCATATGCTGGCTATTTTGAATTCTTCCACAGTACACATGGGTGTTCTGGGAGCCCTAGAGTATGCTGACTTTAATTCCTTTGGGTATACACCAAAGCATGGCATAGCTGGATCAAAGTTTTTAGTTTTTTAGTTTTTAGTTTTCTGAGGAGGCTCCGTACTGATTTCCACTGCTGGCTGTACTAATTTACATTCCATCAGCAGTGTAGAAAGGTTCCCTCTGCATTCTTGTTAGCATTTATTGTTTTTTGTGTTCTTGAGGATAGTCATTCTGATTGGGGTGAGATAGAATCTCAGCGTAATTTTGATTTGCATTTTCTTAATAGCTAAAGATGTTGAAGATTTTTTCATGTACTTACAGGCTGTTTGTACTTCAGTTGAAAATTGTCTGCTCAGTTCATTTGCCCATTTATTGCTTAGGCTATTTGATTTTTTGATAATACGTTTTTTGAGTTCTTATATATTCTAGATAGTAATCTGTCAGAAGGGTAGCTGGGAAAGGTTTTTCTCCCATTCTGTGGCTTTTCTCATCGCTCGTTGTTTCCCTTGCTTTGCAAAAACCGTTTTAATTTCATGTTGTCCCACTCACCGATGCTTGCCATTATTTCCTGGACTACTGGAGTTCTAATCGGGCAGCCTTCACCTCTGCCTACAGTTTCAGGTGTTTCCCGATGTTTTGTTTTAGCACTTTCAAAGTTTCAAGTTTTATGCCCTCATATTGATCCATTTTAAATTGATTTTTTAAAGGGTCTGAGATTTCTTGAAGCAATCTGAAAATGAGAAACACGTGAAGACTTTTTAAATGGCAGCCATTATTTTTTAAAAGATAATAAACATCTTCCACGGAAGTTATTTTTACTTTATGAGCTCTTTAATAATGCTAAAATATATTTGAGGCTATTTAAATTAATACAGCTCATGGGACATGTTATTTGAAATGAAACTGAATGTTCTAAAATACATTCTTTTAAAAAGTGAACTATTTTTATTCTGGTTTAGGCAAAGAATTTAAATAAGTTCTATTATAAAGCAAAACACATAAGCAAATAGTTTTTTCACACAGTGGAAAGTACTAAGCGTGTTGGGCCCCAAGGAAAGCCCTGGGAGAAGAGAACACAGGAGCATTTGCAGGAAATAAGCGATTCAGCCAGAAGGTCTTCAGGGAGAAAGAGACCTGGACTCAGGTGTCATGGCCTCTCTTATTTTCTCCTAATTCCACATATTTTTTTTTGCTTTTCCACCCTCTGAGACAAATGTCAAGGCTTTGAAAACCACAGGCTTTGGCAAATGAAGATTAGAGTAGAACTTTGAGCTGCTAGACTCTAAATCTCAGTTTCTAACTTGTTCTTAAATAAATCCATGCTACCAGATGGCCTCTCATTGGGTAGGACTTAAACAAAAAAACAAAAAAACAAAAAAACTAGCATGTCACCTTTTTGCATCTCTTGGGTTTCAGTTTGGCTAGCTCTGTTTTGAGAATCCTTCTATATTCCTCTCCAGCCAAATACATGCACTCCTTTCTCTGTATTTTCAGAGCTTTTATCTGTACCTTGGTGTTAATCTTTCCTCTCTCTTTTACTCCTTTATTATCTCTTCTTTATAATGGTAGAAAATCTCAGCCTTGTATAAATAAACTATGAGCTCCTTAGGAAGAAGCTCATTTTTTTCTGTTGATTTCTTCATGTCTCTTTTCCTTATCTACCCCAAAAAGTTACTCTGCATTGCCCAAAATGGTATTCAGAAGAAGACCTCCTATCCAAGGGAGTATTTAATACATTTTACTTTGTTTCTTTTTTTTTTGGTGTTGGGGATTGAACTCAGGGCCTTGCGCTTGCTAGGCAAGTGTTGTACCACTGAACTAAATCCCCAACCCCTACATTTACTTTTTTTTTTTTATAATGATCACATTCATCACATTTATTTTGTACCTGTACATGATGCATCTTGGTTCTCCCCCCTCTTCTCCACCCCTCCCCTCTGTTCCCTCCCTCCCTATTTACAGCAGGTTTATTCATAATTTTCCATATTTTCCCTTTCCCTTTTCTTTCCTTTGTCCCCTTTCTGCTTCAACCCCTTCTCTCTTTCTAGTATTCCTCTCCTTTGTATATTATCTTCCTTTTATATAATATCTATTACACCTCTTTGTCCTTATTTACAATTATGGTTTCTCATATCAGAGAAACAATCGTACATTTACTTTTTAATGAATATATTAGTGGGTTTTAACTTCCATAGCAAAATATCATAGACTGTATGCCTTAAACAACAAGATATTTATTTTCTCCTAATTCTAGAGACTGAAAGTCTAAGATCAGCGAGCCAGCCTGATGGGGTCTGGTGAGAATTCCCCTCCTGGTTTGTAGCTGACCAGCTTCTCTCTGTGTCCCCACATGGGAAGATGGATGGGTGGAGTAAGCTCTCTGCTTTCTCTTCTTATAAGGGCACTAATAATCATTATGAGGGCCCCACCCTCACCGCCTCATCTAAATTATCTCCCAAATACTGTCACATTGACAGGTGAGGGTTTTCACATCTGAATTTAGAAGAGATTCAGTTTAGTTCATTGCAGTTATTTAAACCTTTAGTCCATAGGTCTATAAATGCATTATCAGGATTTGATGGAATAGAAGTTAGAATATTCTGTTTCTGGTTATAGAAGCTACATACTTTAGTCATTTAAAAGGTATCTATTGGGCATCCCCTTGCATTTAAAGAATTTTGCTACTTACTCAGTGGGGTCCTATTAACATTCAAGCCCTGCTGCATTTTCCTTTAACAATACATTTGACCTGCCAGCCCTCCTCTCATTTTTAAGAAAAAGAGAAAGACTTGTTTTTTTTAGAGGGCTATTGCACATTCCTATTAGATTGTTAGGAAACTGGTACAAGTGGTAGGAAGCCAGCCAGCCTGAGTCAGGCCGGGCAGTGTCTACTGCTCATTCCAACAAAGCTGCCGGAATAACAGTGTGTCCTCCCATAAAGTGTTTTTAGTCAAAGTCTCTTTTGGAATTAACTCCTCATGCATGGATCAATAAAGCTCACCGACTTGCCAATACAATTAAGAGGTGGCAGGTCGAGCATCGCTATTAATTAAGTTCAAAGTAAAATAAAATGAAGACGGTTGTTTTTGTGAGCTCTTGCTGTCAGATTTTTCTCAAGGATGACTCGGAGTTGTGTTAGAGGAGAATCCAGGGAAGGGAAGAGATTGCTATGTCCACTGTCTTGGGGAAAGTGAGCTTTTAGGCCTTTTACACATATTTAACTGAATTGCGAAAAAGACCGAATGAGCCCCATCTGGGTTCACAGGACTGTGCTCGATGCTGGAAAAGTACAGAGCAGCAGGAGACCGGTGTCAGGAGCTCATGGAGCCCTCAGGTGGGTGTGGAGATTCCTACCTGCAAACATAGGCAAAGCGAAGTCGCCTGACTTAGCTGTGACAGATTAGCAGAGCTCAGAGAGCCAGCTCATGAGCTCTGTCATAGGGTCAGAGATGACAGCACCAGAATCACTACAGACCTCCCAGAGGAGGCAGCCTTTCACTGGGGCCCAGAATGTGGAGTTGGAAAATGGACTTTGGTAATAGAGAAAGACTGAATGAGAAGAATTCCAGTGTCTAAATAATTATTTTCCATGTTGAACTCCATTGCAACTTTCTAGAAGGAAACTAAATCAGCCTTCTGATCAATAAGGATATATTAGGTGTTACCTGTTTGTTACTCTGGAGAAAATGTGAGGGTAGAAGAGGTTTTAAAAAATGGGGTTTTACTTTTTGGGGGGCGGGGGCAGGTATTAGGGATGGAACTCAGGGCCTTGTGCTTGCTAGGCAAGCGCTCTACCACTTGAGCTAAGTCTCCAACCCCTTAAAAAATGGGGTCTTGCTGCAATAATAGTTTCAGACTCACCATCTTCCTCTGCTGGCATCTTAATGGAATTCATTTCAAAGGCCAAGTTCTTTGGTGCTAAAACCACAGGAAATCCAGCACTCAGGGAAAAGTGATGTTTGGTGCCATGAGTCATTTGTCGGTGAGGTAGATAGCACACTCATCAGCTATGAAAGGACTACAAGGCACTGCTGAATGGTTTAGGTTCAGTTTCCCGATAGGATTCACTGGAAGTCAACTTTCAGTGCCTTTGAGGCTGGAAAAAACCTTGAAGATTCTCTAACCCAAGACCCTCTTATTTTAAGAAATTAAAGCCCAATGTGAATAACAGCCTTTCCAGGTAAATGGGCCATATGAATTTCTAAATTGTACAGCAACTAGTTTATTATTTGGTATTTTTAGGAAAGAATAACTTGGCTCCCCAATTACTGTTTGAGAGTTTTAAGTCTAGGGAAAGAAATATTTTCTCTGTACCCTCTGAAGGATTGATAGAATCTATGAAATAAACTGGCAGACAGATGTATTAAGTGCATGGGACCCATCAAAAAAGGAAAGTGGGTACCCGAAACCCTAGTCATATCTACAAGCATAATACCCTTCTCTTGAGAGTGGAGAGAGATGTAGACAACTTAAGACAGAATAAATGATTTGGGAGAAAGATGAATCATCCCTTAGAATAAGGAATAGCCTGTTATTAAGTTGGTCTCAACTTGGTGTTGACTTCTAGGTTCTTCTCCTGTAAACAGTTAATCTTCCCAGCTGATGAGATTTTCAGAGAAGGAACTCATGCCAGTTGCTTAGTCAAATAAGGAATCCACGAAAAGCCCCCTCCTTGTGCTTTGGGGGAGAAGAAGGACCAGAGACAGGAGTGTAGGAGGACAGAGACCTGGTTTCTGAGGTCTGCTAGTTCAGAGTCCACATCCAAAACACCATACCTTGAGGTATCATTTTCTGAACCTCAACACTGGCAACTTTACTTAATAATCAACCTGTTTTCCAGCTATGTTAATTATATATCCTTTAGCATTTAACACCTGTAGTGGTTGCTTTGCATGATAATATCTTACACGTAAACACATGTGCCTAAAGTACGTTTGTAGTTGTTTTTCATTTGACGTTCACAACAATCCCACATAGCAGGTGTTACTTCTTGATTTGATATGAGAGAACTGAGGCTCAGAGAAAGTATCCCAGACAGTTAAGATGCTGAAATAGGTCTCTCTGACTTCCTTTTTCTAACCACAGCTCTAACTTTCTGACCTTTGCATGTCAGTTGCTTGCCTAAATGGTCCAGTCCACTGAAGTCCATTTAATGAAATATTCACTATGTATCCTGTGTTTCACATCTTAACGTGCACTAGGTGTACAAAATTTAAAAAACAAAATCATCCAATTATCAGGAAACTTGATGGTTGAATGAAATAGCCAGACAGATAAAAGGTAGGGAGGAAATGAAAAAAGAATTAAGTCAGGGTTGGGGATTTAGCTCAGTGGTAGAGCACTTGCCTAGCAAGCACAAGGCCCTGACTTTGATCCCCAGCACCCTCCCCCAACAAAAAAGAGTTTGGTACATGTACCAAGCTCCCAGGATGAATGTAATTATTACATACTGCAAACATGTCCTAATAGAAATAAAAATTTCAAAAAAGAAAATTTAGAATAAGTGCCATAATGGGTACAAAATGTCTTTTGGGGTGGCAGTGAAAGAGCGAGTGACTAATTTTGTTTCAGTATATTTAAGTGCTCCAGGGTCCTGTCTTCCCAGCTTGGTAGTTACCGTCCTGCTGTGTCTTTTTTTTTTTTTTAGATTTTTATTAAAATTTACAAAAAATTACACAAACTTACAGGCCATTACACAAGCTTACAGACCACAATACATTGTACCTTTTGCTTATGACAGTGAGCAATGTAGACAACCACATAAATGAAGCAGTAAGTCACAACTACATAAAGTTGCTATAGTACCCAGTGTACCTGTTACTGATTTAAATTTGGGTTATTAGGTACTTATTTTTAAGATATCATTATTCCCCCAGATTCCCATTCCCCTCCCCCTTTGCCCTCTTCTTGTTCCCGTGAACCCTTTGTCAGTTTGCTTATCTTTTGTTGTTTTTCTGCTTTTCTTGGGGATCCTCACACAGGCCTCAAACTCTGCTGGCATTCTGTTGATATTTGTGGATGATGCTGGTGATTTTCTCCTCTGATGTCCACAACTCTGGAAAGATTTTCGTTGGCCCTCAGACATCATAAGCTTTAATGGATGAATTAGCCTTTTTAAGGAAAATAAGTAACTTTATAATGAGGTGGTTTCTAAACACTAACTTGACATTCTGTTTTAACCAGCTAATGCCCAACAATGCTTTGCAATTTAGAGGATTGTAGGGAGTCTTCTCAAGTCAATGAATTGTTACTTTCAGTAGGGGCTGTTAAAACATCAAAAAACAGTGTTTAATGGGACTAAAAACTTCTAATTATTGCCAAGTATCTTATCATTACTCTCTTGTTGATATTTTAAGTGATATCGAACACCCCAGTGGTTTTCCACCAAGGAGGGATAGATTTCAGCATGATTCAGAAATATATCTGTATTTTTGAGTTTGTTTAATCACATAGTGAAGTTGTGATTAAATTTGTGAATTATACACACTTGAAATTCTGCTGAAAGAAGGGTGTGTTCTGTGTTGTTTCACTTGGTTAGATATTGCCATTGGAATATTCCGGAGCTCATTTATTTCCATTTTTCTGAAGTCTTACTGGCAAGCTTTGTAAATAAATATTTCTCAAAAACACTAGAAATAAAGTGAAAATATTGACTTTCTCATTAATGTTCAAAAGAGCTTTCTTTCCTGTTAATCATTAAATTCCGAGGTGTGCTCAGTCCACTTCTGCTGTGGATCTGAGCTCATCGTAAAGGCTGCAGGCGAGCAGTCTCCAGCAGAAGTCACCTTTTGGATTCAGTCTCTCAGCATTTCCTAAAAGTGCTACTGTACACAGTGAATCAGAAGGGAAATGAGTAAATCTGGCTTGATTTCCTAAGTACCAAGACACACATCCATGTGCACTTACAAACTAAGCACACTCTCGTGCCACAGCCAGGAAGCCTACAAGAAAGCAGAGCTCCATTTACTCTGAGAGGATATAAAATTTTACTCCTGCCACAAAATTATTTTTTTTAGAAAAATTATATAGACATCTGTAAGCAGACACTACAGCACTAGTCTATTGACCAAGTGACAATTTAAATGGAACAAGAAAAGAGAAACTGCAATTTAAAGATTTTTTGAATGTGGTACTGTGTGTGTGTGTGTGTGTGTGTGTGTGTGTGTGTGTGTGTGTATTCTTGTGTGTGTAGGGTTGTATTGAATTTGAGAGTAATTTATGGAAAGTGTTGCCAGCATGGTATTTCAAATCCTCCACGATTTGAATTTAAACTACGCAATGGGATCATTAAGATTATTATGCATGTTTTCCAAAGAGCTTGAATTCAAATGACAATTTAGGGGGAAAAAAAGGATGCCCTTTAAAAACTGAGGAATGTTATTGCACTTAGAGCAACTCATGTAGTTTGAAGTAATTCTCCACCTCCCCTTCTCATGATAAGGTGCTCAAGAAGCAAAGATGTTGAGAAAACGTGGATCTTACAGACACATTACACTGATAAATGCAACTGGATTGTAAAGCAGGCTTTATGGACAATGAATTATTTCATTTAATACAATTGACAGTAGAAAATTGGGAAAGGATGGTGGACCCTTGTGGGGATGGAGCACAGATCTGATGACGGCAGAGGCTCCTGGGGTGGTACGCAAAGGCTCCTCCGAACTCATCAAACGTGCCATTTGGTTACCTTCATATGGATAGGTCATGAAATATAGAAGACTACTTTCGTTTTGTGCCAGTTACCTAGGTCAAGAATGCACCAAAATACAGGGATGCTTATTCATTTTTCAGAAGGAATTTTTTTGCATTAGATTTTACAAAAGTGATTTTGCAATTCATTTATCATTATAGTTTTTTAAAAAACAAGTGCAGTTCTAGTGGTGGGAAATTTACTATGTGACTCAAATTTACTAGCTTTCCCCTTCGTTTACTTCTCTGAAAGCTTTACAATTATTTCTTACTTTGAATAGAAATCTTACAAGTATTTATTTATGGTTCTCAGAGAACACAATACATGTTCCATCTGACAGCCTTAAGTTCATAAGTGCATCTGAATTTTCTCCTGTTCTGCCTAAAGTCTAGTCCCTCTGTCCATTTCTGGTCTGCGCTGGTATCAAGACCTCTCGGGATGCCGGCCACTTCCTTCTGAATTGGTTCAGCATGTGGACATACAGCATGTGGACCGTCACATAGCGTGCAGAATTTTTATTGGCTTGCAAAAAGCAATGGACCTGATAGGACATGTAGAACTTTATAACAAATGAGAGCAAGTTAACAAAACATGAAGATTCTGAGTTATTTTATGTTTTAAAGTTGAAGGGAAATTTTATAACCTATCTCCTAATGCAAGTAGAATAAAATGAGTTTACATATTATGCCTTGTTCTCCCCAATCTATTTTAAGCAGAAGTGAAATGAAATATATACTATTTATCATTGTCTAATGTACTGTATATGTTTCATCTTTCTGCATTGGTAATTTATTCATTCTTTACACCTTCAACATTTTTACTGTAGGTGGTGTTTATTATTTGTGGAGCTAAAGAACATTAATAACTACTTAGTGCTTTCCAGTTTATAAAACATTTTCAGCATCAGTTTCAGCCCAGTGAACAGATGTCAATCTTTTTTATTTTTTAAAAAAAGAAGAAATCAAGGTTCCAAAGGCCAAAGGACCTTACCCCTACACACAGACCTAATCTGGGCTGTCTTAGTTACTCTCTCATCCCTGAGACACAATACCCAGAACACAGTTCTAAGGAGGAGAGGTTTATTTTGGCTCACAGTCTGTAGAAGTTTCAGTCCATAGTTGGCTGTCTCCGGGCAGAGCAGCATGGCAGAGGGGTGTGGCAGAGGAGAAAGCTCATGGCAGGGCAATGGAAAGCACAGAACCATCTAGTGAGGAGGAAGAGAGAGAGATCCCTCTAGGCCACGGCCCCAGTGCCCCGTTCCTCCAACCAGGCTTTACCTCGCAGTGTATATCATGCGGATGACTATCAAGCCCCCCTGAGCCAGCCACGTCCTAAAAGCCTCACCTGTGAGCACAGGAGACTTTGGGGGGAGGGCGTCTATATATAAACTGTAATAATGGGGATCTCTGTGCAAAGCATCATGGCTCCAAACTCACTTAGACAAGGGCATCCATAAATTAGCCTTCTGCCCTTCTTGGTGTCTGCCTGGATGCTGCATATTTGTCAGTGGTTTGGGAGGACCAAGAGATGTGAGGTATTAATGGTATTCAAGGACTTTGAAATCAAACCTTTCTAAGAGCGGTGAGAGCAGCATGTCTTTGGAGCATTGCAATCTCTCTGTTACGCAAAATGAATCTGCAGCAACACTTGAGAATGAATAGTCTGTGAGAGTCCGAACTAAAACTGGAGCCTCATTTGTATACAAATCTATCAGTGCAAGTGGAAAAGAGGAGGCTTCAGTAAAGAGAGTGACATTTCTAAGTAAAGCTCCATGAGTGAGGAAAGACCTCAAGTGCAGGCTTCTAATCTGCACTGTGTCCCCGAGCAATGGGCATTGTTAGTACTATTCATGGGATGTAGTCAGCCTCTTGAAATATGCACTGTGTTAAAAAGAAGGTAGGTGGACAATGAGAGATATCTAGGATCCCGCTACTAGAAAGAAAGGGGGAGGACACAGGGCAACCAGTCTTAGGGATGCTGTGAACAGTGAATTTGTCAAGGATTGGCATGGAAGGGGGTGTAGAGAAATGATCTGTATTGGTCTTCCCAATGTGAAGGCGAGACACAGAAAAAGAACCTCTTCGTACATGAATTCTCTGACATGATTGTATCATCATTGCACATGGCGTAGCCTGTCTTTGTGGAAAAGATCATAGTTATTCATTTGCCCTGGATGGAAAAAAAATATGGTAGTGCCAGTCAGTACCTTTTATAGTCAAAAAGAACTTGGCTTCATCACTGACTGCGTGTTCATATCAAAATCCAAAATCCAAACTCGGTATCTCTTGGCATTGAGGTCCATCTTGGCCAATGGTCTCCATCTCCACATCCGAAGAGCTACACGGTAGTGTTCAGAACTCAGTATTTAAATTGAAGACACATTAATTTGAATCCAGACCCTGCCACTTTCTATGATGTGAAATGAAATGGCAGGGTTCAAGGTCTTCAGTTTTCTAGAGCAAGAATTTCTCATCTATTAAACCAGGCTGATAAAAAGAGGTACTTAATGTTTTGGGCTATCAGTAAGACCCACAGCGTTCACCGGCGTTCGGTTCCTAACACAGTGCCTGCCTCCTAAGGGATATCTGATAAGTACTAGCCTTTATTATTGTGATTTACCCTGAAGACACCGATTTTATACCTTCTCTGGCAGATAGAATATAAATGCACTGTAAGAGTTTGTATTAAAATGTCTTCTCTCAGCCCTTGCCACTCTTTCCGATTACGTTTTCCTGGCAATATTCCAGTCTGGATGAACACAGCTTGTCTTTTGCTTGCCAAAGCAGCTGAATGTTGCTAGAGAAAAACACACACCCAGGCACATTGTTATCATTAACAAATGTGACCAAACTGGATCTGGGCCTCCACCCTACTCCACAGTCTTTACTCTCAAATGTTTCATCAGTTTTATCTTCCACCCCAATTTTGAACTATGCCACCCACACTCCTTCTCAAGGGATGACATTCCCTTGTTCTTAGGAGTAAAAATGGAATCTGCTAGAAGAAATGCCCCTGGCTTCTGCTGTCAAATTCGTTAATCTTACTGCCTGTCGGATTATCAGATGTTCTGTCTTCCTCAGGGCCTTCACTCCATAGACTGACCTTTCTTTATCCTACATCTTCCACCTTCTTCTCTCACAGTTGGATTATTCTCGACAGCATCCAGCTGTGTTCTAGCATGGCCCGTACTTTCCTCCATTAATCCCGTGCTCCCTCCTGGCTACTGATCTCTCTGCTTCTTCACAGAAGTGCTTAGGGTTTTTAGAAATCCTTTCCCATTTCTTTACCTAACATTCTGCCTTCCCTCTTGCCTGGCCCCTGTCTCACCAGGCCTCCAATGACTACAGTAGCTGAAGACATTGACAGTAGCAGTGACACTGACACTGCCAAAACCTTCAGTGCTCATTTACCATATGGGGGGTGGTATTTCACCCTTAAATGTTTTCCTGACTTCCTTGGAATGTGCAGCCTCCTGATTTTATATTTATTGACTTCTCACTTCCCTTTGCTGGCTTGTGTCCTCCTTCGTGACTCCTAAATTGTCCAGTTTTTCTGGGCTCAAGTCTCTCTTTAGTCATTCTCATCTTCCCCAGAACTTACAGTCTATATGGTGACATGTTGCAAATGGGTACCTTGATGGTACCTTGATGGTATGGTTACCGTTTTTTAACTTAGTCATTCAGATAGGTAGATAGTATCAAATTACATTTTTAACCTGCATTTCCTTACTAGTTTATAATGTGAAACCTCAGTGCGGGAGCAAATGTGCAGACAACGGATCACTCATACTTTGCAGGTGAAATACAAAATGGTACAGCCATTTTGGAGAACAGTTTGGGAACTTTAAAAACTAAATCTGCAACTACTGTATGCCTCGGCATTTGTACTACTAGGAATTTATCCCAGAGAAATGAAGACGTCTGTTTGCTCAAACATAGCAGTTATGTTCGTAACAGCCCTGACCTGGAAACAATCCAGGCTTCCTTCAACAGGTGACTGATTAAACTATGGTACTTTCTTATCCTGAAATACTATTGAGCAATAAAAGGAAGGAATTATCAATCTACACAGCAACTTCTCATAAGAAAATTATGCTGAATGGGAAAGACCAATCCCATTGGTTATATAGTGTGTGATTCTGTGCAAAACGTTCTTTAAATGACATCATGGAATTGGCAAACAGATTAGTGACTGTCCAGTGTTACGGATGGGGAGCAGGGAGGTAAGATTTAAGGACTGAGAATGAAGAGTATTTACTTAAAAGGGCAATAGAAGGAATCATTGTGGTGAGGTACTTGCTCTTTATATTGGTTGTTTGGGCAGATATGTAAATCTATTTAGGTGATTAAAAATTGCATAAAACTAAAATACATATGTATATGAGTACACACATATGCACAAACAAATGAGTATAAGTAAAAGTTGCCAAATTTGAATGAGACCAATAAATTCTACCAAGATAATACCTTGGCCAGATTTTACGAAATATAAATCTGTTGGGGGAAAATAAATAAAAAGGTACATGATCTCGCTGTATGATTTCTTTCAACTTCAGGTGAATCTATAATTATCATAAAATGTAATGTTTATTTAAAAGATATTTTTATATTTAAAATAAAAATACTTGAACTGCAAAAACTCAGTTAATCTATAAAATATTAAAAATGAAAATTGAAAACCTTTCCCTTCCCCAGCTTTGTATCTCTCTCTCTCTGTGTCACTTAAACACACAGCCCTGTCTTTGTTCTCTCTGATCTCACCTCCCATTCACAGGTTAGCTCCGTGCAGCCGGGCTTCTGGCCCCATCTCTGTGCTTCTACCACGCTCCTCAGCATTTCCAGCGACCTCTTCTCTGCTGAACACACGGAAGCCTTTCATTCCTTATCATTCTGCAGCCTCTGCAGGGTGTAAAGATGTTAACAGTACCTCCCTGAACATCCTCATGGGGCTTCTGTGACACCACACTCTCTGGGTTTTCTTCCTGCAACTTCTCACTCAATTTCATAGACTTCGCTTCCTCTTTTTATTCCTTAAATTCACGATTTTGCAGAGTTCTGCCCTAATCCCTCATCTGGTTTTATTCTATACTCCCGAGTGATTACATCTGCTTCTATAACTACAGATATCATCTGTATACTAAAAACTCTGGCCAAAATCTGCAGCCCAGACTTTTCTGAGCTCCTGTATCTGTCAGCTTCCTAGACAGTTTTGGTAAGTGGGCTCACAGACTCTGGTGCCACGAGTCCTTCAGGCCTGCTCCCCTCATTAACCTACTGTATTAGTCACTGTTCTACAGCCAATGATTTGCAAGAGAGCAGATTTAATACAGGACATTTACACGTTACAACATTCACCCATAAGCCAAATGCACGAAGAGTACCAAATGCCTATCTATGCACTGGAGTCCCGAAAGATCAAATCAAGGGCTGGGAGCCCACAGGAGTGTTCCCTGTACCTCCGTGTCTGCACTAAATGGCTGAAGAAATCTTTACTGGAACCAGGATATGACGCTCGCAGCAGAGGTGAAGACCAGAGCTCCCCTGAAGCAACAGCAGCCATCCTCGACGACAGCAAGGCCCCGAGCTCCTTCTGTGACAAGAACAGCCGAGTCCCCTTCTGGAGAACCAGTCACAACAGAGCTTCTCCTGGGAAACAGCCGGCTGCCATCTTCTGCTCCTGTTCTCCTTTATGTCGCATCAGCAGCAGTCCTCAGGTGGATCCTCTACGCCCAGAACCACAGCAGCTCAGTCCAGCTGGGCATCCTGCTCAAGCTGACCACAATAATAAGTCCACCACACCTACTTTACTTCTTTACATGTCCCTTCATTTATGCAGCAAGTTCTTTCAGCATTCTTCAGAAACTCTTCATTACCTTGAACGAAAATTCATATTCCTCAGACTATCATACAAAAAGACACACACACACACACACACACTCCAAAACAGGGTGACTGTCTCTTCCTTCTGAGGATAGCAAATACTTTCTCTTCCTGAAATACGCAGCTTTCTTCTGTTCTCATCACTTGACCAGGATTATCCTCCCTCTGGCCTCTGTTTAGACATCACTTTGTCCTCAAACATAAATGAGATTCTTGCACCATATCTTCTCCAGCCTCCTGTAATAGCATTGCCTGCTTTACCCTATTGTATCATTTACGAGTTAGTATTTAAATTACCCATTTATTTCTCATGAACCCCGTTAGCTATAGATTCTTCCTAAGGCGGGTATGGAATTTTGTTTCTCCTCGCACCCTCTACAGTGAGCATTCAGCAGATGTTTCCAGGCTAAGCGGCTGAACTGACCAGAGGGGACGCCCTGTGCATAAGGTAACAGGGTGGCCGAAGCGTCAGGATCACACACTGACTAAATGGTTTCAGCTTCTACTCTTCTGCACAGCCTGCCCTTCCCAAACCTTTCGGTCATTTCCCCTGAGTCTTGGCGGCATTCCTTTCTGTTCTCTCCTAGCCACTCTCCATCCCTCCCACACTGTGCAGATCAAAGCGAATCCCATCAGCCAACACTGACGTCACCGTCAGAATCCAGCCCTTTCTCAGTTTCTGTGGCTGCTGTCATCTTTGCCGATTCCCTCCCCCTAAACAGTTCTCTTCCTGCCCCTCTGTAGCCACTCTAACCTCAGGAGTGGTTGGACCTACTATGCTACTTCATCCATAATGCATAGGGGCTTTTGTTTTGTAATAGTTCCTGTAACATATCTGATTTAGTGGGAAGTACAGTGAACTAGAAATCAGGAAAACTGGGCACACCTGGCTGTGCCTTGATTAGGCGCCTGGCCTTAAGCAGCTAACCGTATGTATCCACGTAGTTCACACACAGCCTAGATTCTCTTTAAAGGGATTTTTAATTTTTTTATTAGTTATACAGCTTAACGGTGTTCATTTCAGCATATTTGTACATGTGTATAATGTACGATGATCGTCTCCACCTCGTTACCCCTTTGCCCTTCCGTCGCCTATCCTCCTGTGTCGCTCTCTGCTCTAGTAATCCCCCTCTTACTTTCATGCCATCTCTGTTTTTTGTTTTTTATTTTACCTATGAAAGAAAACACGAGACATTTGTCTGTCTGAGTCTGGCTTCCCTCACTTAACGTGACCGTCTCCAGTTCCCTCAGTTGGTTACATTTTCCTGCCAGGGATATAACTTCATTTGTCTTCATGGCCAAGTAATTCTTGTGTATATATATATCGTATTTTCTTTATCTGTTCATTGGTTTGTGTGGACCTAGACTGATTCCACAGCTCAGCTATTGTGAATTACAAAATGATAAACATGGGTACGCAAGTATCTCTTTAGTACACTGCTCTCAAGAATATGCTTGGAAGTGGTGTAGCGAGGTTGAATGTTATCTCTGCTTTTAGTTTCTTGAGGAAGTTTTATACTGGTTTCCATAGTGTGTGTACTAATTTACATTCCCACCAACCGTATGTCAGGGCTCCTCTTCCCCCTGAATGTTTGCTAACATTTCTTATTATATTTGCATTCTTGGTGATGGCCATTCTGTCTGGGGTGAGAGCAGGGATCCCGTTGTCCTGAATAGTGGCTGGATTATGCATTTACAATGATTTGGATGAAGAAATCTTTATAAAATACAAATCTGTAGTGCTTTAAAATTTTTAATGTGGTTGGGGATTTAGCTCAGTGATTAGAGTGCTTGCCTTGCAAGCACAAGGGCCTGAGTTCAATCCCCGGCACCACCAAAAAAAAAAAAAAAAAAAAATTTTAATGTGCTTTCATATCCATTATTTCACGTATTCCTCACAGATTTGGAAACTGATGCTCAAGGTCTTGTTCCTGCAAACCTAAATGATAAACCACGATGTCAGTCATTTGGAATATGTGTAGAAGTTTTGTAAAAACAATTTTTAAAAGATCTTCTATGAAGTGAGAAGAGTGAGCTCAACCAGCCATTTATAAAAGATGAAATGAAAAATTAACGAACCCAGGAAAAGATGTTAAACTTTATTTAAAGAAGTAGAGTTTAAAATTATCATTGTTTTCCCTTTTCAGATTAGTGAAGACTTCCGGATTTAATAACTGGTATTGGCTAAGATGAGAAAAGCATGTATTCTCATGTGGTTTTCATTGGAGTACAGATGGAAACAAAATTTAGCACTGTCTTTCACAACTTTAAATGTACATGTTTTGTGATTCTGCCATTCCATTTCAGACAGTAATATGGAGATATTTGCACAAGGGCACAACTGAATACCTATAATAGTATTGTTTGCAGTAGCATAAAGGGACTAGTAAAATAAAATTAGAAAATAAAGAAAACATGAGTAATGCATGAGAGCAATCAGGAATCTATAGGTAGTGAATCTATAGGTAGTAATAAAACACCCCCAAGAAAAAAACTATGTTTCAGTAACTAAGGATAAAGAATCCTGTAAATAAAGGATGGATAAAGGCTCTTATTTGTGTTTAAAGAGAAAATTCACAAGCTAGGGTAGCTAGGTGGTAGATCACTTGTCTAACATGGAGGAGGCCTTGGGTTCCGTCCTCAGCACCAGCCTCCCCCGCAAAAAAAAACAAAAACAAAACAAAAAAACATAAAAATAGTAGTTGTTTGTGTGTGAATGTGTATGTGTGTGTATATAGAAAAACTTCAGGAATGCTCAACTTTTTGGAAGTTTTCACTGCAAAAGAATTTTACTTTTCAGTTTATATCATTCTATCCTAATTAAATTTTAGATAAATAAGTAAACGTGTGTTGCTTGTAATGAGTTAGTGTTTTAAAAGTTAGAATTCGGCTTCTTTCTTTCCAGTCAGTACCAGCATTTTTCATTGCTTTGCCCAACCCAACTGATGTCCCCTCCTCCTCCCAAAAAATCTTAAAGAAACATTTTAGAAACATTAAATTTAGTGTGTCTTTTAATGTTAAACATAATTCTAATTGATAAGGCAGAATCTCCTCCCTCAGTCCCAAAACATAACTGATGAACTAGGGACTTAGCTGCAGAGTGGAAGGGCCACAGAGGACAGACAGAGCCCCGCACCTGGAGAAAGGCCTGCGAGCCCACTCTGCGCTTTCTGGCTCTTCTGCCGCCAGACTCCTGCACTCGCTGCCTTCTCCTAAGTAACCACCTCAAGGGAGGGCAGATGCTCTTTCTGAAATTCAGCTATATCGTGTTGCTGTCTTATTTAGAGCCATTCCATGGTTCCTTATCCCGAGGTTCCTTGCTCCTAGTCCTGTATATAAAAAGTGAGCTTCCTAACAGAGTTTAATATGACTGTGCGAGCTGCTGATATATGCTCTGAATACATGCACCACACCTATGTGACTAAGACACTTACGTATCTCTCCAGCCTCGTTTCATCAATCTAAGCTGTAACCACACTGAACTCCTCTCATGTCTCGGTCGCACCACAGCTGGTCTATCCATAGCCCTTTGCGTGCAATCTTTCTCTGCCTAGAACACTCTTTCTTGGGCCGTTGCCTGGCTGCACGTTTCTATCCTAAGGTTCTCAGTAGACTGCCCTTCTTGAGGCGCTCTCTGTCTTCCCGAGTTAGTTTTTGCTGTTCATACGTAGTGTTCATAGCTTCTGCCTGTTTCCCTTCCTCGTGCCTGTTATTTTTTCATATGGATTTTGATTTTGCCTGTCAGCACCCTGCTCTCTGAGGACCGGAACATTTTCTGTCCACCTGTTGGATGGAGAGCTCTACTATATTCCCCTGCCATCCCAGTGCTTGACACATAATAAATGCTCATTAGTGTGTATAAATGGATGAGCCGTAGCGACTTGGGTGCTAAGACAGGCCCCTGTGGTAGAACCGAAAAGAACCTTCATTTTGCTCCTATTCCAGCCTCTCTTCCCACCGTCTTCTCCACAGTTCTGTTCCTTCTCCCCAAGCAGCTTTTCTCGGGGATTTTGGACAGGATAGGGAATAACAATCTAATGCCCTTCAGAATTTTCTTTAAAAGGGAGTGAACAGAACATCTGGAGTTGTTCTTACCTTTAGAAATGTTTTTCATCCTTTCTAGTTACTGCTACAATCAAATGGATTCAGCATGAGTCATCCTACATTTACAGCTACCGGGAGCAGTCCTGGAATAGCCTCTTCTTCCTCCCACCTAATAAAAGCTCATTTTCTCCCTCTTACATTGTGCTGGGCATTACCAGTTTTGCCACTGATGCTAAACAGGCACCCAAGCTTATCTTTCTATTTAGTGTCCCATAAGCTTCTGCTTGAAGTCTTGAAACAAAATGTCAAATCTGTGCAGGTCACCTTTGAGAATTGCTCCTTCCCTGTCTCACAGAGCGGCAGCTGAGTGAGCTAGTTCACCTTCTCCAAGACGGTGCCATAAAAACAAAAGCTCGGAGACTTCTAGGAGTGAATAAACCCAGCCAATTGTGTGGCAAAGGAGAAATAGCACATTCAAACAGGAATACATTAGATTAATGTGCTCCTTCTTTTCACACTATGTTTTGAAACCCGAGGTAAAGAAAAGTCAGTCGAAGTGAATGTCTTTGCTCAGCGAGCCAACCCCGATAATCAGACCTTTGGGATTTCCTGAGATACTGAGCTCAAGGGTCAGGTACGTGGATAGTATAAGGTAACGAAGATGCTGAATTTAGTTTAAAACTTGCTTGCTTCCTGGTGTGAGGAAAGATTCTCATAAAGCAGAAGTGACAGTCTTGAGGCTGCCATAGAGGGGAAGAAGTCAGGGCTGGGGACTGCGAGCAAGTGTGCCTCTAGTCCCTCTGGTGGGCTCTGCCCCACATCACAGCATCACGGTGAGCCCAGCTGTGGTGGCTGTTGGCTTCAGAGAGGCTGGCAGAGAGCAGTTAGAAGCACAGAATTTACTTCTGTGGAATGAAGAGATTATAAAAATAACTGTCAAATCTCCTTTTCCCCGTGAAACTGAGGCCCACATCAGGGATCTAACCAATCACTTCACTGTTGTTCTGAGGCAAGAGTAGCTACCGGCTTGAAGTAATATAGGACACTTGCCTTGTGAATTAGCAAAAGGACGCTCGGGACCTCTTAGAAGCTATCCTTTCCCGAGTAGATAAGTCGGTAGCTCTTCTAGTCTCCCATCCAGCTAGGTTGACTATTAGTGAAAGAACTTCATGAAGTTGTACCCTGAGGTGCTGTGGCCAGTATTGTAGGTGCTAGACCTTTCTTGCCAAGACTCTTTAGGATCCTCTAATTTTAGACTCATTGAGTAATGGGCAGAAGTCATGAAAAGAAAAGATGAGTTTTCTCAGACAATGAATTCAGCATATTTTTAGGAACAGTTCTGAACAGGTGTCTTTGTAAGCAGTATGACATTTTATTTGCTGCAATACATTATTCACATTCAGATAATTTATATCTAGGTAGTAGATATTTACATAGAGCTATATTTCACTGTTTGAATTCTCTCCTCATCTGTGCCAGGAGACTGTTTTTTAAAATTCTGAATCCCATATCACCTCCTCAGAACAACAAAATCAGAATCACCAAAAGTGAGGCCCAGACATTGGCAGCTATTATTGTTTCCAATTATTTTTTAATCTAAAATCAGTTAAAAGACCAAATTTTCATGGCTAATTATAAGAAAGATAACTCTCCAGTCCTCAGGTGTCAGTAACATAAACGATGAATTCTCTCAAAATTTCTGCAAATGCAAGTTAAATGACTCTACCATCATTTCCCACCACTTTCTTCTTGCTCCAATTTATATTTAACAGGGCTCATATTAGAGGGCAAGGAGAGACAGATCAAAGAAACTGATCTTTTTCAAACCCATTTATTTGGGTTTGAAAATGATGCAGTGGAAAAGCCTGCAGAGATCTTGGATCTGCACAACAATTTGATACTGCTCAACACAGGCTGAGAAGGCACCTCGTACTCAGAGCTTCCTCCTGCACTGTCATGGAGGAAGGCCCACTGAGGCTTTGGATAACCTGGCCATGACAGAGGTTGCCTTTACGTTGGAAAGGAGCTAGGGGCAAAGTGACAATGTGGTCCTCTCCAGGCTTGGGCATCTATGATTACAAAGGAGTGGAGCCGTAGAACAGGTTGAAAAGCTGTGCTAGAAGATTTGATTCCTCAAATCTACACTTATGCTTTCACCACATGTTAACAGAAAAGATAGCTCAAATGTGTGTGTGTGTGTGTGTGTGTGTGTGTGTGTGTGTGCGCGCGCACATGCGTGCAATTTTCTGAATGTATCAGCCCAGGTAAGTAGTACCAGCTACTGTAGTAAACAAACTCCCAAATCTCAGTGCTTTAAAATTTGTCTCTGATAACATCCAAGTGAGTGTTTAGCAGCTACTTTCTGCTTGGGCATTTGGGGACTTCGGCTTACTCCAACCACCATTCTCTAAAGTCAGGTTCTCCGCATCTGCCAGATGAAGGAAGAGAGGGCGTCCAGGATCCTGGGAGTTGGGGAAGGTGATCAGTGAAGACCAAACTTGAGAAAGTAACAGTGTCCTTTCTACTCACATTTCACTGGCTAAGACTTAGCTGGTTGGCTACAAATGCAAGGAAGGCTTGTAAAATGGCCACACTAGGTGTCCCCAAAGAAGTAGTCCCATGCTAGTCTCTGCTTTGTTTTTGCTGTCATCATTATAACTCAGTTTTAATCAGTTTACTTTCATGATGGTTTCCAAATCAAATTTTGTGGTTTATTCTCCTGTTTCTATATACAATGTATTAATTTATAATGAATTTATTCTTTCCGATCATGTTTTCTATAACGATCTGATTTGAATTAATGACCAATGAATGCATTTAATTTAACCTCTAATTCTTCCATATTAACAATTAGGAAAGTACTTTATTTTAGAGAGAGAAAATTTTTATCCAACTATTCAGCAGAGCTCAGTTGAGAAAATGTACTATAATAAGGTGATGGATACTCAGCCACGAGGGAACTAAACTCAAACCTGATCTCAGGAAATTTCTGCTCTAATAAGGAAGGTGGACAGCATGTTTTAGAAAAAGAGGATATTGTCCCAAGACAGTTAGAACAAAGGAAGTTGACCTAGACGGAGGAGTCAAGGCCAGCATCCCTGAGGAAGTGATACTCTTCTGAATAGTGAGGAGTGAGCAGGGGTGTAGACATCTCAGACGCTGCAGCACATTGGCTTGAGGAACTGAGAAAAGGCCGGCGTGGTTACAGCCCAGAGATTGAGGGAGAAGTATGAGGCAAGGCAAGTTTTGAGAGATGGACCACGGAGGGCTTAGGCCTTGCTACAGATGTTGGCCTTCTCCCAAAAGTAAAAGAAAGTTCAGCCATTTTATTACTTCTTACACCACTCATCCATTACAGGCTTTTCCTGAAAGGTCTTTGGCAATAAGCGAGAGAGGAAAGCAACATCAGGCGTAAGTGAATGGCAAAACTGTTTCCCTAAGTGTTGTGGTTTCTAGCCACACACCATGTGTTCCATAGCTCTCCAGCCCTCTGCATTGTTTCCTGGAGCTGAAAGTAAGATGAACCTGAATTAAACGTGGCTTGGTAAAGAGCACAGTCTAAAGAGTGAAAAATGTTTCCTGTCGCAAATGTGAGCCTGGCTGCATTTTCTCTAGTACAGTTTATTAGAAATTCGCCTTGACCCAGCCCGTGCCCCCAGCCCTTCTCACTGCTGGCCAGCTCCGTCTTACCAATGCCTCTCTGACTGTTGTTCACACACTGATCCAGGTTACGATCTTCTGATCTCTAGGCCAGGATGCTTTCCACGTTTCTCCATGGATCCTGTTATAGCCCAGTATAACCCTAAATGCATCTCTTCTGATGAAACCACATCTCTTGTTCTTGTCTTCCTTCCTCCAGACTGAAATTACATCTCTTTTCCCTCTAAAAATTTTAACTTTGAAATTGAACTCAAAACTCCCATCTCTGCAAAATATGCCCTGATGACAAATCTATGAACTTTACTCCCCACCAAAGAACAGAATGACTGTTTTAGGGATTGTCTTCCACTGGTTGTCTTGGAGGAACAAACACAACGCTGGGTTCTGAGCGAGACTGAGGGCTTTGGTGACTTGATAGAGTAAGGGAGGATGAAAACCACCAGGGCACAGAGTCTGGCCTTACTGTACCTTAGCGAGAAGGCCTGGCAACCTGGCCTTACTGTACCTTAGCGAGAAGGCCTGGCAACCGTCAGCGTTCTTCCTCGGTGTAATTCACAGGCCGAGGGTAGCCGTGCATTCTGGACAAGAGGGTTGAAGTGATAAAGTGGCAGTGAGGTATTCTGATGTGAAACCAATCTGTTCTGTCCATAGTGCCCAACAAGTGAGGGCTCCTGTAGACTAAGTGTTGTCCACAGATTAAAACCTTACAGTCTCGTAGCCCTCTAGCTATAGAAGTGCTAGAGAGAGCAGTGCCTTGCATCTGGCCCAGATTATCCAATCACATCTTATTTTAAACATCCTACACCTCAAGCACCCTGACCAAGAAGTCACATTTTTTTTCTTCTTTTCTTTACTCCGAGTCTAGCATTGATTACATCAATCATATTTTTGTATCTGTTTCTTATGTGTCCCTCTTCCATGTGATCTTGTCCCTATTCGGTCTCCCAAGTTGGAAGTAATCACTCTCATTTGTGCATGCGTGTGCATGCGTGTGCATGTGTGTGTGTGTTTTATATTCCTTACAATAGCAGCTTTTGAGAGGAGAACCTATAACTTACCTTATGTGTGTATTTCCTGGAGCTCCTTCTAGTGGGAAAAAAGTACTTTGAGGTCAGGAAGTATCAGGCTCAAACCGAATTAATTCTCTGATGAAGACATTTGTGAACATCCTTGAACCTCTAAATCCTTTACCAATTGTTTATACTTCTATTCCTTTATACTTCTAAATCCTTTATCCTTATATTCCTAAAGTAGGAATATCTAATTGGTAAGGATAAATGAGAAAACTCTTGGGAACATTGCTGCTGTAGGCCCTGACTCATGTTAGGTAGTCAGAAAGAACACTTTGTATCCTTCATACATTTATGTATCTGTGCTTGGCATTTAATGTTTTAATCACATATACAATGTAAGAACAGTGATCATTTAATAGTGACTTTTAATGTGGTACATTTCTGCCAGCAAGAGGGTACTTCGATCTATCCTTTTTAATAAAGGACAGCCAGATGTGGTGCATGCCTCTAACCCCGGTACTCTGGGAGGCTGAGGCAAGAAGACCACAAGTTGGAGCCCAGTGGGAGCAACTCAGCAACTTAGTGAGACCCTGTCCTAATAATAAAAGATAAAAAGGACTGGAGATGTGTGTAGTTCAGTGTGATGGCCCTGAGTTCAATCCCCAGTACGAGAGTGGGGGGAAGAAGAAGGAAGAGGAGGAAGAGGAGGGGGAGGAGAGGGAGGGGAGAAGGGTTGAAAGAGGAGAGAGAGAACTGAGATGAAGAGAGGTTTGGCAATTTGTCCATTTTCCATAGATGTTAAAAGGAATCCCTGTTTGAACTTGATCAGTCTCTAGAACCTTTACTCTTGACTGCTCTCTGATACCTTTCCCAAGACAGTAGACAAGCATCTCATAAATCTAGCCCTCTCCAGGAGCATAATGATGTCTGTTCATTCTCCTAGACATTAAATATTCTGCCATAAACTGCTTTCTTTCCAGGCTAACCATCCAAATCCATTTTATCTTTGCTCACTGGTCAGCTTTTCAGCAGTTTCCCTGTGTTCATCTGGGATACTTTGTCCTGGATAGTATCTGTTTCCTTTATGTACTCATTAAAGTGTAAGGTATAGTTGCTTTACAGTACTACTCAGGTAGAAGAAATAGATGCTATACAGTCCCTAGTGTCAGCAAACACTTTAGTGAGACCTGAGTGTAGCCATGTGTCTAGTTGATCAAGCCTTTATAACCACTTGAGAAGCCAGAGCTGGGAAGATGTTGAATAACCGTAAGAGAATTATGGCTAAGATAGGGAGGTTTCAAATTCTACAAATCTGTCTAGATTTTACGAACTCTGTCACTTGCTGGAGAATTTCCTTGTTTAGTATCTTAAAATACAGCTGCAGTTTGGGTTCCACCCTCTTTGCTTAAAAGGGTGATTAACTATTTGCGATGAATAATGATTTAATTGCCAGTTCAGCTACATGCGAGTGGTTGTTTTGCTTCTTTCCTCTTCAGCGTAAGCCAAGTCTTCTCAATAATAAAAATAATACAGAATTAGTCAATTGCCTTTTAACAGGTTTCCATTCAGTCTGCCACAGCAAGAGGGTTCCAATTTTTACATCACCTTTTGCTTAAAAAATAAATAAATGAAACCTCCCACTCAGTTAGATCTTAACTCTCAGTTAGATCTTAATTCTCACAGCACCTCCAATACCTAATAACAACGTCTGTACTTCATTTTGAATATTTTACTCTATCCTTGGATAAAATTTTAATCAGAAGGAAAAAATGCTCCTTTAATACCCATTTAACCTTTATGTTCACAGTGGATGCAAAACCACTTAAAATTTAAAGCTCTCTTTTTATGGACTTGTGTGCTGATCCCCTTTTTCACAGATATTTTTTGCAAGAGTTGTT
This sequence comes from Hystrix cristata, assembly GCA_004026905.1. Taxonomy (NCBI): domain Eukaryota; kingdom Metazoa; phylum Chordata; class Mammalia; order Rodentia; family Hystricidae; genus Hystrix; species Hystrix cristata. The sequence goes on along the minus strand of PVJO010008227.1, from coordinate 8,607 downwards.
GAAGCGTGACATGTAAGTCACTGTGAACTTCCAGGCTTCACTCTGGACAGCTTTCCATTTCCATGTACTCTTTGCTCTATTAATTATTTTAACAGTGCCTTGCTGTTTTAAGGAAGTTCTTTATATTAATGCCACTAAGTCCTTTTTTATAGTTGAAATTCTTCTTTCCATTATTAGAAGTATTTCATGTTTTCTGTCTTAGGAATGTGTAAGCTTAACTGTCCATAAAGTGCACCTGGCTTTTGTAATTTTATACGCTTTACCGGCAAAAGAAGACTCAAAGTAGGGATCACATCTGCACCCTGGACTTAATGTGTAATTTAGGCTTAAGTTTCCTCTTTCAGGAACTTAGGTGTAGAAAGACAGAGGTGATACACTACCTATTCTTGTAATTTTCTTACTACAAATTAATTCATCTTCTAGTCAAAATCAAATTATGCCAAAAGAACAGCTGGCAAAAAATTTTTTCCCATTCTGTGTGTTGTCTCCTCACTCTGTTGGTGATTTCTTTTGCTGTACAAAAGCTTTTTGGTAGGATGTGATCCCAGTCATTGATTCTTTGTAGTATTTCCCGTGCAGTCTGAGTTTTGTTCATAAAGTCTCTGTCTGCTCCTATGTCTTCGAGAGTTCTTCCTAGTCTATCTTCCAGCAAATTTAGTGTTTCTGTTTTAATATTTAGGTCTCTAATCCATTTTGATTTTAGTTTACTACATGGCAGGAGACATGGGTCTGGTTTTAGACTTTGGCACGCAGGAAGCCATTTATTAAAGAGGCACAATTTATTAAAGAGTCTGTCTTTCTTCCAGTGAGGATGTTTGGCTCCTTTGTCAAAAGATGGGGTATTAAATGCCTCTCAGCTGGTGAATGGATAAAGAAGATGTGGTTTGTTTTATACGGTGGAGTATTACTCTGCCATAAAAAGGATAAACTTGAAACATTTATAGGTAAATGGATGCACCTTGAGAACGTACTTGTAAGTGAAATAAGCCAGACACACATAAGTACATATCACATTGTTTCTCTGGTATGAGAAACTGTTAGTGTAAATAAAGACAAAAATGTACAATAGATTTTGTGAAAAGTGAAGAAAATATTCATGTAGGAAAGAGAACTAGGGAGGGGGGAAGGGAAAGGAAGGGAAAGGGAAAAGAAACAAAAAAGTGGAAAAAATGGAAAAATGTAAATAAAGCTGTTGTAAGTAAGGACAGGGAGAAGAACGGGAAAGGGAGGAAAACAAACCAAATGTATCATATACAGGTACAAATTAACTATGATGAATGTGATTGTTATGTATGTCTAAAATGTACCAGTAAATCTCAGTTTAAAAAATCAGCAAAGTCCAAAGTGGAAAAACAAACAAACAAATTATGCAGAAATATCTAAAATAAAAAGTAAAGTTCTTCTGAATTCCTCTCCCTAGAAGAAGTCATTGTTAATGGTCTGTGCATGTACATCCAGAATTTTTTGTACATCATAAAAATATATCTGTGCATGTGTGTAAGACACATAGTAGTATATTTATTGTTCTGCATCTCGTTTTTGCCTTTTTTGAACAATATAGGTTTCATATCTTTCACAGAATGAATGATCATGCATATGGGGCTTAGTCTTTTTAGTGGTGTCAGAGAATTCTGCAGTGTACTTGAACCTGGTCATTTCCTCACTAAAAAGAATTTATGTATTTTCATCCTTTGCCATTAAAGGCAAATGTCTTCGTGCAATTATCTTCATAAAATTTTGAGACTTGCAGCAGGATAGACTTCAGGAATGGGCTTTCTGGGTTAAAATTATACCTGTATTTCCTTTCTGTTATCTACTGAAATAGCCCTCCAAAAAAAAAAAGGGGTCTCGCTTCATTCTTCTCAATGATGCTAAAGGCTGACTCATACTCTCACTAACCTTGAATTTGTTCCATCTTTTAAATGGTTCCCCTAAAAAGCTGTCTACAAATAGGATCCCAGTGTTTCAACTTGCATTTTTATAATTACAAATTGAATTTAGCACCATTTCCTGTCTTTAGTAGCCCCTTGCCTATTCACATTCTCTGTCTGGTTTTGTTGTTGTTGCTGTTTGCTGTTGTTGTGGTGTTATTCGTGTTTTTTCTGATTAGTGTATTGGAAGCTGTATGGGTTTTAACCCTTGGTCAGTGGTTATTTGAACCTACATTACACAGTCCGGTGAGTCCCTGGAAAGATGATCTGGGTGGGGAGCAGCAGCCTGGCTGGCAGGGGTCTCCACAGCCTAACAAGATCTGATCAAATAAAGCACCCCAGTCTTTACACATGTTTCCTGTTGAGCTTTGAATTTGAGGTTAAACGATTGTTCCTGAGGCTAAAACGATGTGTAAAATCATTGTGGTGGGAGGAAGAACCCTCGCTTTGTCTCAAAGAGATCTGAGGTTGTACAGCCTGACATTTTCAAATCAGAAGAGCCTTCAGAGATTAAATGTCAAATTCTTATTTTATTACAAACGCTCTACATTTAAACTATGCAGTGAATATGTGTTAATACACATAAAGTACTGAACAGCTTTCATGAATTCTGTGATACCTTAATAACAATATGCATTTTATCTTTATCACAGCATCAACATATATTTGAAAGCTAGAAGTTCTCCTGTGTCCACAAACGATGCTCAAGGTTTATATATTATTATTGTTGTTGTTATTATGATAGTGCTTATCTATATAATTCTTTATTATCTATTACTTTATTTAGTCCATAGATGATGTGTTGCTAACTCAAGGCCCAGCAGTAATCTGCGGCTCGGTTGTGATTTGTGCCCAACTTTCAATTCTGTAGGTAGAGTGACCCTTTATGGTATTCACTGGTTAACACCAGGGCAGTCCCCACACTGTCGGTACTTTGCCTCCCAGCGCTCTGTACTTTTCTGCACTTTGCCCTTCTTTGCTGGGCAGATCATTTTAACTTCTAAGCATGAGTTCCTTTTTCTTCTCTTCCAGTGAGAGTAATAATGAAGACTTCAGCTTCCTGAGTAGAATGGAGGTGGATGGGTAGTGACTTCTTCCCTTTTGTGAATAGCATTCTGTATTAGCAAAATGTGAGGAATTGTCCAAGGCTCCATTGCTGTTCATTATGGCGTTAAAAGTAGGATTGCTGGTTTCAACCGTAACTTCAGTAATTAAATATGTTTTGATTTTAGCATGTTACCGTATCATGTAGAAAGGTGTTGATATTTTATCTCCAGGCTCTTCTGAAATGGACTTGTTGTTTCCAATTTTCATCTTTTAGATATGGAAGAAAAAAACTATGCTGTGATTCTTATTCGCTCTCTGAAATAAGAGTCACGACTCTAGAGCAATGACAATGAACCTTTTAGAGCTTTCAATAACAGACAGCGGTCTGCAGCACACCGGCACCAGGTTCACCCTCATTCCCCTAACCGGTTGAAGTAGTAGCCTGAGGACTTTCTTCCGAATGTTGCTTTCTGTCCTTTTTTAAAGAGGTACTAGTTCCTGCAGTTGGCTATAAGACTCTTTTATACCAGTTTAATCATTAAATAATTTACTAGGATGGATTTCTCCAAAGACTTATTCAGTTCAGATTGTTAAAAATGAGAATGTTGTGGATATTTACTTACAATCCTTGGATACTCAGAAATCTCTGTTTTCTTTTAAAATCTTATTTGCATAGCGTTATATCATGGTTTTGCATGCAGTGCGTTGAACAACTATTCCAGGGTCTTTGGAAACATCAGAGGACCACACAGGCAGTAGTGCTCACTGCCGATTGGTGCTCACATTTCTAGTGGAAGAAGATGTGTAATAAACAATAAACACCACGAAAGTAAAATATGCAGCATTATATGTTACAGAGAGAAAAATAAGCAGGATCCAGATGGAGGTTGCACTTCTCAAGTGAGCAGACAAGGTAGTCTTTCTAGAAGAGGCCCGCTGTTGTGCAGTTACTGAAAAGCCATGAAGGACATTCACTGTTGGAGGGACCAGAGCATCCAGAGTGGCCATAGAGAAGTGAGAAGCTGGAGAGTTGCAGGAGACAAGAGCAGAAACATAACCCAGAGAGAAAAAGCACATAATACCTTGTGGACCTTTTTTAAGGACACATTTGGCAAGCATATTACTTACATCATGTGAGATTTAATTTCATTCTGAGTTACAGAATCAGTATTAGAAATGCAAATTATTCAATCAGTTCAAAATTTATAATAGTAGACCAACTAAATTCAATTTAAGAAATATTCAAACAACCAAATGCTCTTCAGTGGTGGTGAGCCAATGGCACGCGTGCCACAGTAGGCTGTTTGTTATCATTGAAAATTCTAAAAGGTTTGCCATCCGTGATTGAATCTTCTAATTTTGTATACGAACAACTGAGTCTCAGAAAAGAAAAAAACAAAAAAATAAAGACTATCAAATGATACCCAATGAGTGCCTTTGAAAAAAAAAGGTTTTGTGTAATGTTTTAGATATAATCATAGTTCATTTATTTTCTTCTAGGAGTTTTGTACTTTTAAATTTTATTTTTAGGCCTTTGTTCATTTTAATTTTTTTTTTTTGCATGAGATAATCAAGGCACAGACCAGGGTTGCGTGTTTTATTGGCTGTGTGGATGTCCCTTTGTTCCAGCACAATTTGTTGTAAATTAATTGAATTATGTGAGTTGCCAACCATAGGAATGATAGAGAACCTTATCTGGGTTAATTTCTAGATTCTCTGTCCTATTTTGCCAGTCTATACTTTCTGGACTGCAGTGCTTTTGTAGTAAATCTGCCAATCAGGTAGTTTGTTGTGTTCTGGTTTTTCCAGAATTATTTTGACTGATCTAGTTACTTTGCCTTCACAAGTAAATTTTTTAAGCAATTTGCCATTTTTACCAAAAAAAAAAAACAAAAAAATCCTACTGGGATTTTGATTGGAATTGTACTGATTGTCTGACTCAGTGCGAGGATTAAGGGCACATTAATAATATCAAGTTTTCCAGTTCACTGATGTGGTATATGTCTTTATTTATGTAGACTTGTAATTTCTTTAAGCGTCATTTTGTAGTTTTTGGCATAAAAATCTTGTATAAAAATCTCTCTATTTTTTAAGATTCTAATGAAGATTTTCATGGTTAGAGTGGGTTTATAAATGCTACTTTTGAAAAGTTCAATTTCCAACTGTTCATTGCTACTATAGAGAGATAAGATTGATCCCATATCCTGTGACCTTGCTGAACTAATTTGTTAATTTGATAGCATTTGTTTTTAAATTTGGGTGGTGATTAATGAAAATAACTCTTTCCATGAGCACCAGCAATTTATTTTCTTTTTTCATCTTTTTATATTTGTGCTTGTTCTGTCCCTTGTTATATTGACTAGCAAGAACCTCCAGTTAGGTGCTGGACAGAAGATGATATTTTAGAGGACATTCTTACCTTCTTCCCAGTCTTAGTGGAAAGCCACGAGTCTTACTGTTAAGTGTAACGTCACATGTGGGTTACTGCAGACGCTCGTCGTCAAGTGGAAGAAATTGCCTTCTTTTTCTATATTCCTGGAGTTTTAATCAGAAGAGGGAGTTGAATATTGTCAAATGGTTTGCAGCTTAAGTTGGTACACTAAAGAGATTTTTCTTCTGTAATCTCTTCATGTAACAGAAGACATTCACTGATTTTTAATAAGGTGTCAGATTTGCATTTTCAAGATAAATGCCACTCGATTATGTTTTACATGGTTCAGAGTATTGCTGCATTTAATTTCCTAGTAGTTGTTAAGGAGTTCTGAATCTATGTCATGAGGGACACTGGTCTATAATTCCCTTTTTTGTGAGGTATTTGACTAGATTTGGTATCAGACATACTTTTTCTCTTATTGTTCTGAAAGAATTTGTATGGACTTAGCAAACATTCCTTAAATGTTTGGTAGAATTTTCTGCTGAAGTCCTTGTACCTGGACTTTTTTTAATCATAGACTTTTTTTTAATCACAGACTTTTATCTGCACATTTAATTTATTCTTAGGCAAACACTGACAGTTTACATCTCTCAACTAATTGACCCACTTCATCCAAGTGACCGAATTACAGGCACAATCATTATCATATTTCCTTACTATCATTTTAGGATCTGTAACTACTGTGAGAGTGTTTATTCTCTCTTTATGAGACCTGAAGCTTGTATTTTATTTCCCTTTTCTCTCTTTGGTCATTCTGGATAATTTTTCAGTTGTCTTGATTGTTTTCTCAAAAGAATCAACTTTTGGTTCCATTGATTTTTCTGTTGTTTTCTGTTCTCAGTTTTATATGTCTGCTTTTTATTATTTCATTCCTTTTGCTTACCTGAGGGTTAGCTGGCTCTTCAGGTTAAAGTTTTGATTGCTGATTTGAGATAGTTTGTCTTTTGCAACATAAATACTTAATTAAAAAGCACTTAATGATGGAGTTGTTACAAATATTTATGTTTTATTTTCATTTTTGTTAAAGATATTTTCTAATTTCCCCGTGACAGTTAACCATAAAGATATTAATTTGATTATTTTAGGTTCCACCAAGGAGATTAGTAAAATAACTTCTGAGTGCATCTGGGAGGGTCATGGAGGTATGACCTTGGGTACTATATATGATCTTTGGCCATTTATTCTATATCACTGTTCCCCTGCTTTGCTTCCCAGCCACCATGAACTGAGTGGCTTTGTTCTACTATGCCCTTCTACCATGACATTTCTGCATTGGAGCCAGCCAGCCAACAATGGACTGAATCACCTGAAACCATGAGCCATATTAAACCACTTTTAAATTGTAGATGTTGGGTATTATATCTTAGTGATGGGAAATGTGACCTGATTCATTCCCCTTTGATCTTGGGTTGTTAGAAATATGTTGTTTAGTTTCCAAATATTTGGATATTTTTGTGGTGTGGGTGTTGGGGTTTGAACTCAGGGCTTTGCACTTGCTAGGCAAGCACTCTACCACTGAGCTAAATCCCCAACTCCCTATTTGGATATTTTCTATTCCTTTCTGTTGCTTCCCTCTAGCCTATTTCCTGGTGGTCTGTGAATATACTTTACATAACTTTAATTTGTTTAAATTTGTTAAAGTTTCAGCTTTTGTGTCTCAGAATGTGTTTTATGATGGTGCATGTCAGAAGGATGTTTTTTCTTTTGTTAGTGGGTGGAATGGTCTATAAATATCAATAAGGTTAAACTGCATAATAGTATAGCATGTACTTTCTCTGTCTTTACTGATTTTCTATGTTTTCTGTCAGTTACTGAGAAAAGGTTACTGAACCTAAGTCTAATCATAGATTTATTATTTTGCCTTGCAATTCTATGTTTTTGTTGCTTTTAATGTATTTTGTTGACTTGCATACTCATTAGGTTATGTTTTCTTGACCATAGAATTGATCCTTCATCATTGCATAGTGTTGCTCTTTAACCTTAGAAATGTTTTTGACCATTTTGATATTATAGCTTTCTTTCATTAGTTAACATGGTATTTCTTTTCTTGCCTTTTCTTTGTATTCTATCAGTGTCTACATATTTTATATGGATTACTTTTAAGAAAGAAACTATGTCTTGATTTTTTTATTCAGTGTGAAAATCTCTGTATTTTGATTTGTGTGTTTAGACTACTTGTTTGATGTAATTGTTGATGTAGTTTGATTGACTAGGTTTTGCTAGATTTTCTGACTTTTCCTTCTATTATGTTTTCTTTTTCTCTGGATTTAGCATTTTTGACAATTCTATCTTATTTTCACTACTTATTATTTATACTCCTTATTTTAATGTTACTGTGTTCCTTTCATTTACAATATACATTTTTGATTAACCAGAATCAACTCTCAGATAATAGTGCTCCACCTACTGAGTAGAATCAAGACCTTAAAATGACATGTTCCTATTCTTCTTGCCATGCTTTGTGCTCTTTTCATTCTTTTACTTTTACATATCTCTAATCACATAGAAATTTGCCATTAATCTTGCTTTAGGCAACTATCTTTTAGCTAAATTAAAAATAAGCAAAGAATAATTCATTTATGTTTTTGGCTTTTTCAGCACTTTAGTTCATTTCCTTTTGTTACAACAAAATTTCTAAGGTTGGGTACTATAGAAAGCAAAAAGGTTTATTCAGATTACAGGTGTGGAGATTAAGAGCACCGTGTTGACATCTGTTTAACTATGGTGAAGGCTGCATTAACGATGCCATCATGGTGGGAAATTGCATCCAAAACAAAGAGAAGTCACCTCACAATTCTAGAAGCAGAATAATGAGGGGGGTGGCAACTGCACTTATAACAACCTGTAATCTCATGACTCCCCAATGCAGTAAGAATGTACTCCTGAGATAAAAGCAAGATTCCTCTTATGGACCTGATCATCTCCTCTCAGGCCCCACCTCTCGAGGGTCCCACTTTGGGACCAAGCTTCCACTATGTGAACCCTTGGAGAGCACGCTCAAACCACAGCCAAGCCATAGCAAGCAATCTCAGATTTTTGTGTATGAATCCAAGTTTTTTACTTCCTGCCATATTCCTTTTGCCTGAAGAACTTCCTCTAAAACTTCTTATAATGCAGATTTAATGGAGATGAATTCCTTCTCAATTTTATTTGCCAGAAGTATTCTCCTTCTTCTTCTTTTTTTTTTTTTTTTTT